>BOPM01000875.1:23496-44770 GCA_022179025.1 Porites australiensis | reverse complement strand
GAAAAGTAATGAATTAAAATTGATTGAGAAATTAATACTATGGAATTTTTGTGTTAATACATAAATCACAAGTTTGTTAAGTGAGCTCATATCGAGTTGAACCAGACTCAAAGAGAAATTTCATATCTGCTCGCTGATCCATTATTTTGCACAGTGAAAACACCTTCAGATTAATTTACTTGTTCTCGGTTAAAACATTTTTTTGAATTTAGTTTAATCAATTGAAAGGAATGAATTTGAAATGATACTTTGAATCTGCTAAAGTTTGTGATTCGTTTTCAAAAGTAAATCTCGTGTTTTGTCGAGTATAAAAATGAGAAAGAAAGGAAAATGGCGAAAGGCAAGAGCTGAGTAGAAATAAACTGTAAACAAAGAATAAAGAAACAAATTGCGATAAAATTGGAAAACTTACGTGGTAGTATGACCCCAGTTCAGTGATGTTGCGGTGCTGCTTGATGGCTGATGACAGATCCATCACCTGCTGTGGAGTCATCTTCACTCCTCCAAGCTCCAGTGTCTTCAGGTGAGGAGCGCAGCTGAGATGTTTAATCAAGCTGTCTACTCCCGCACCCAGAAGAGGATTCCATGACATGTCGAGCTTCTCCAAGTTTGGTGCTTTTTCAAATAAATTGTTGATGAACTCCACAGCAGGTGATGATGTTACATTGATAACCTGGAGTATTAATCTCTTCAGTTTGTGTGTTACTTGGATGCTCCTCAGCAGAGACTCTGTTACCTCAGCATCAAACACTTTACGGTGGTCACCGTATGGTTCACCCCAAACCACTATCTCGTGTGGAGCGGTGATAAACGGCATCATCTCACTCATCAGTTCCACTTCTGACCTGTTCACAAACTTAGCTTCAATCCTCCAAACCCTGGAGAGACCATGACGCTTTGAACAACAGCTGCTGCTGCTCTCTTCACTTGACTCATCACCATTCATGTTTGTCTTCTTTGTTGTCTCTTGTTTACTTATTAGCGCCTTTATTATATCACAAGGAAAAGGAATGCCTATATTCTTTTGTTTAACAATTTCATGTAAATAAAGGTGAGTGTTGTTTTCTTCTTTCTTTAAAAAAAATTCATCAATCCTATGCCATGTTAAGTTGCTTAAAAATTCTGATGCTTTCTTTTCTCCTGCAGAGCTAACAGTAACTGCGTTTAATTGTTGTGTTAAAATGATTAAATTACTATAGTCCTGCTCTGTAAACCTATTAAAAGTATTGTTTTCATTAAAAAAAACGTAGTTGGGTGTTTTTTCGGTAGTTTGAACTAATTTTTCCTCTACGATAACATTTAGCTGCTTTTTATCAATTACAAGAACTCCTCCTAAAGAGGAAAGAAATGTAGGAAAGAGGATTTTTCTTGTCTCAGCTGAGCAGTAGAAAAATAACTGATAACAAAGATTAATAAAATCTGTTTGTTCTTCTGACAAGTCCTCCTGTGACGGTTTTTCGTTGTCAAATTTGAACTCTTTCAGTCCGCTCTTCATTCCAAGGTGAATCACAATCTCGCGCGCGGCTTCTTCTGACAACTGAACAGCAAATTGTAAAACCTCAGTCATCTCTTCGATCTTTTCAACTGAGTCCAACTTTAAGAGGGAATTTGTACTTTCAGCCTTTTTAGATGTCAGCTCTTCTTTCAAGAAATTCCCAGCTAGGTATTCTTGAACGGATTTGTGAATAAAGTACACGCCTTTTTCACGATTCAAACTCGCCATATTTAAAACTTGAAAAAGGCCGACTTCAATCAGCCTCTCAATCAAACTGTAGCCAGCAGGTAACTGACTAACAGGGAAATAAAGCTGGCCTTGCAAAAGGGCTTCAAAGGCCAAGCGTCCTAACGCGTATAATTCATCTGAGTAATCTTTGGCAGAAACCGATTCAGCAGACTTTTTTTCATACATGTGATCAAACATGGTCGTCATGAACTGGGTGAAGATGTCTGCGCGTTCCTTTGGTAGTTCTTCACGTGTTGTTTTCGTCCAGAGCAAGCATAACATTAAGAGCAGTAGGGGAATTTGTGCGAGTTCACTTAGGTTGTGCTGCCATAAGTACCAAAAAAACTCTTGAATATCTTTATCATCTTTCAAAAATCTACGGGCGAACTCTTCTTGGCGCTGATCATTAAAGCCGTCAATTTTGAATTGAGCATCACTAAAATTTCTCAACGTCTCAGCTTTCATTTCCCTTGAAGTAATTACAACACAACAATCTCTTAATTGGCTTTTTTTCCAGATTTTGAAAACAGGCGACTCGTTTTTGGAACTGTAAACATATTCATCGTAGCCGTCCAAGATAAGCAAGACTTTTTCTTGATGGCGACAAACGTAATCAAACAGGTTGTGTACAGAAACTGCACCATTACTATCCAGCACTTCAGAAGCCCCCAGAATGGACGGAACATCTTGGAGATTACTAACATCACGTAATCTCACCAGAAGGACAAGATCAAATGCTCCTAATGTTTCTGAATATCTCTGCTGGGACCAGTCAAAAGTTGTTTTCTTCGTGAAAACAGTCTTGCCGATACCTAGGTGACAATAACAACAAATTGTCAAAAGATTTGTTTTACTTCTATCATGTGAAGTCAGCTTAAATAAATACCAAATAGCTTAAATACCAAATTTTAGTTTACCGGGTAATTCTTTTGGTCTAAAATTTGATGATTAGATCATCTAAAAAGAATAGAGAAAAATCCAAGAAAATGCTTTTGATAATTAAAAACAAAAAGAAACCCAGGTTAACAGTGGCAGATCCAGATCTTGAGACAAAATTTAACCCCAGGTTGCTTGCAAGCACTGATCAGCCTTCAATCAACTGGGCCAAACTGCCAGTCATCAGTCGATTGTGGCGAAGCTTTAATTTGGTGCGATTTTATCCTTGGAAGATTTCTTTTTAGTTTTATTTTTTTTAGCTCTCGGTATTAAATAAACTTGAATTTTAGATAAAATTGAGTCACAATGTTTTAACCATTATAATTTATGACACTAAATTGGAGCCTAGAGTGTATGTCATGATTGCTATGTAAAGCCAATAAATATATTGTTTATTATCAGACTGATTAACAGAAAAACTTTGTTTTTTAACTTCTATTTTTTTATAACAGCAACAGACCAAATGCTACATTTGGTTTGACAGCATGGTAACAATCTATCCCACTTGGAATGTACAATATGTCAGCAAAACTCTCAAGAGACCTGCACATCACTAGCTGATACAATGCATTTGCTAACACCTTGTGTCGATTAATTTAATGCCAGTGGACCAATGGTTTCTGTGTTACTGTTATTGTATGTGACTTTTGCATGTACTTATATTTTATCCTCCTGTGAGTTAAATTAAGACAATTAAATTTTTTACTTCATTCACTCACTTACCTGGTTGTCCATAAACCAAAATTCGCTTGGGTGCATGACGAGGTTCTCTGTGAGCAAAAATCTCAGTGTAGTGGTCAAGCTCTTCTTGTATCACTCCCCTGGGGGTCCTGTCATCCATGATCCAAGACAAGTCTGTGTAGATCTTGTCAATATCAACAGCAGAGTTCTGGTCCCATGGAATGATTCTGACTTTACTACTGGTTTCATAAAGTGATTGCAGCTGTTTCTGGCACTCCTCAAGGCATACAGAATCTATTATCAAGAATTTTTTATCATTTCCAAGAAGTATTTTTTAATAACTATATATTTTTTTACAAGAGGGGTACTGGACAGTCAATTTGCAGAAATATCATGAATAAAATATCATAAATTAATTAAAGGAAACAGCACCAGGAATGACCCAGTGATCATTTGATATTGTCCAGTGGAGTTAAATCTGTAAGTTTTAATGTTCTTTCCTTTTTTGCCTCCCTCGAATAATCACCCCCTTTGATGGAAATATTTAAAATAATCACCTCCCTCGATTATTATCACCCCCCTCCCCACCCCTCATGCCATCTTCACTTTCTTTTATCCCCTTCCTGTCAAGTTGAAGTGGAATCTGATCCAGCAAAACTGATCAGTGACGATTCAAGCTCTGAAAATTACAATCAAGGAACCAAATTTTGAACACTTAAAAGGCCCATATTCATGCAGTTTATTTGACGTGATAATTTTTTGATATAATGGGATAATAAAACAAAATATTTGGGGTACGACTTCCAGTGAGCAATATTTGAAATAATCGCCTCCCTCAAATAATCGCCTTCTTTTGAGGCGAAGAAAGAAATAATTGCCCCGGCTAATATTATTCAAGGAAATACAGTGTTTTGGGCAGTTTTGGTTTTTTTTGGCCAGTTACTGACCAGAAAGCCGCCTGACTCATGGCTTCAAACGGCATTTGTCAGCAAATTTTTTTTTTGAGGGGGGAAGGGATTAAATATCAGACAAAAAGAGACTGCTCTCTCTGGCAACGACCTGTCTTATTGCACTATTATTTGTAAATAAAAAAAGTGCAAGAGGGCTCAGATGTGACAATGTTAAAAGATCAATGTTTATATTAGTGAAACCAGTGTTCAATCATTTAATCTGGAAAAACTCCTGGATTTATAGTGTAATTACATTGATGGAATGGTACCTGGTATCCGTTTGTCTGGCTTTTTGGTTGTCTCTGGCTGATTCTTTGCTGTCAAGTCTGTGAAGAAAAAAAGTGTTATAAATGCAATATTTGAAAACCCCTCAAAACAAATTTGACTTTTAACCTTTGTTATTTGGTATTTTAATATTAATGTATGTATTTGAGTTTCAAACAGAGAGAAAAACCTGAACCATTGGGGGCATTTAATAGATTATAGGAGGCGTTTATTCTAGTTATATTTTAACGAACTCAAAACAACTTATAGAGTATGCTTTCGGCGAAAAGTCACTCCATCTACTGATATTTGCAGGCTGTCATTTGACAATCGTTTTCAAGGATAATATTGAACCAGCCAACATAAAAATAATTATCTGAAAAGAAAATTCATCACTATTAATAATTTATTTATTATCACTCACTAAGAACAGGGATGTCGCAATTTTACCTTCATAGTGAGGCCATTCTTTAAAAACAACTGGATCATTTAACATGTTAGACACAACAGAAGCTGCCATGATGGAAGCAAATGACTTCCAGGACTCATCAGGAGTGTTGCTATCATCAGAAAAATGCGATATCCCTTTAACAATCACCCATTCAATGTTCATATCATGAGCTGCAGCAAATAGTCCTGTAAGTAGTAGAAAAACAGACCAATGAAAGATGATTCTTTGCAGCCTTGGCTCTTACTTAAAGCTTTGTCCAATCCTTTGTCAACACGCAAGAATCTAGCAAAGCTGTAAATTTTTCTCTGCAGTGTAGTGACTAAATTTTATTGTGTTTTAATAAGCTTTAACAACTTATGTTCCCTAGTTGCAAAATATTTAACTTGTGAACAACTTCTCCAAAATAATTTATGTAAACACATGGTTGACGTATGAATTATTAATACCATAAGAGACCAGCTGTTTTCACCCTATTATTGATCACTGACAACATTGCCAACCATGGTCAACAAACCAATGAAGTACTGTGAATTTCCATGGTCACAAGCTGTTGCCAAAAAGGACAATTTAGAGTTCTACTCTAGACCTCAAATTGAATGCTATACATCAAATTGTTGCAATAGTTAAATATGTAGATAATCTTACCTTCCCCTTCTCTTTCAACTGCAATCACGCGAGATTGAGATATACGGCGTTGCTTGGTGATGAATTGACTACCACTGAATATGTCACTGTCACGGTGTACCTGTACTGTTTCTTCACCTACTGGATCTTTTAATGGTGGATTCCAGCCTTCAACTGAAAACAAGTTAAGTTTGCCAATATTTCTTCTTACTGGAGCTGTGAATTGTTCAGTTGAAAGTTTGGAGGATAACACGACGTCTCCTAGTTTGGTGGCTTGTGTGTTTAATCCCATGCAAAAGCCAACTAAGAAAGCAGCCTTGGGTCTCAGTTCCTGCACTGCATTCTTAGCAGTGACTAGAGAGCCACCTGGAGCAGAACAGCCTTCATAACATCTCATTAAAGCAACTTTCAGTGCCTCTTCTCCACTTTCACCCATGGTCCCAAAGTACACGAATCCCAGATTCTGGTGATAACTTTTAATAGAATTTTTCAAGAAAGCATAACAAGCTAAAAACTCGCAGTCTTCTACTGTCAACAAAAGAATGTCAACAGGAAGGTGAACATCACTCCATGGTTTTGACTTGTTTGGAAGATCACTCATTTTAGGCACTTCAATACTTAGAGGAGGAGGGGCATGATTTCTTGACATCTGATCATCAGGATCAGCACCTCCTTTTCTTTTAAGGTCTTGATGCTGCGCCATTGAGTCTCTGCTTTAAAGATTTCCCTAAGGAGTGTAAATAATAATTTAATAAGATCACCACATTAAATATTACTTGAACAACTTAATGAAAAATAAATTATCAATAAATAATATATTACTTCAATTTTATGTCACAGCTATATTTTTAAAGAGTCATGCCTCCCATTCGTATATAAGTGGACATCACAGTGAGTGTGACGAAGAGAAGTGTCCACCTATAGGTAAAAAACACATGTTTGCATCACAAAGGTCAAATGCAGAGTCTGTATAGGTGCCTCAGTCCATGACTGGTTAGTGTCACTTTTAGAAGAGGTGTCCACTTCACAAAGGTCAATATGCAAAAAGTGCTTGAAAGTTCCTGGGTCCGTTTCACAAAGGTCAATATATGCAGTGTTTTATATGTAAGTGTCTACAGGTCCAGGGCTAAGCAATTTACGAGAGATTTGCACTTAAGGAAGGAAGTATTGGCGACTGGGACCATGATTAAGTCTATGTTAGAGAAGGGGTACATTACTGGGAAAGGTTTGACTCAATACAATGAGGAACAAACAAATACTGATCAAGGCAATAGAAACATTTGGAATGTTAACAGTTTCTGGCCTGTACCATTACTGTGTACTGTAATCAATAGTATATCAATGAATGCTTCTAAATTAAACGTATGGTAATGGTATGATACTCTAGTGATGCAAGAAAGCTTTAAAACTTACAATGTTAACTCCCTTTGCCATTTTTTACTGCAATCAATTTAATAATTAACTCATGCAACTAAAGTAACTTCTCCTTTGATAGCTTCACAACATCTAACTTATCGTATTTGTTTAATTTAACTGACATAAAATCCTGAAAATAATAAAAAGATGGTAAGGATGACATCAAAATATGAGATATAATCCTATTTTGAAGCCATGCAAATTACTACAACAACCCCATGGATTGCCCCCAGGAGAGGAGGGGGTACTCAACAAAGTTCTATACAGGGAGGCTCCACCCTGAGGTCCAACCCTTTACCCAGCTATGAAATACCATTCTGACAGAAAAGGTACCCAGCTCTTTCATGTACCTTCTTTTGACAAAATATTATGGTACTGTCCCTTTCACATACCTAGTTTAGAACTTTGTTTCCCTTTTTAACTGCTGATAAGGCACTTTAAGCAATTAGCTCCAATATGATTCGCACAATTGGGTCTCAGCTTTAAAAGAATGCATAACAAAGTCAATGCTAAAATCAAACAGGCTATTGTATTATTTTATAAAAACAAATTTTGCGAATCTGATGGCGACCTGCATAAAACGTGGTAGCTCATAAATGAGCTTATACTTCTCATAAATCCGGCAGGTCAGTCTGGTAAGGAATAATTAAGTCTGAATGGAGTTTCTATACACTTTCGATGATCACTTCTCCACAGTTGGCACAAAACTGGCTTGCGAAATACCTTTAAACAATTTTCAGGAATTTAAATATCTCCGGCCTTTAAAAAGAAAGATTCCAAATTCATCCCCACTGATAGTAATCAGGTGTTGTCTCTTTTTAAAAACCTTAATAAATCTGAAAGTGCTGGTCCAGATGGAATATATAGTCAGCTTATTATAGATTGTGCTGATTTAATTGCACCTCATATTATTTCAACTACATTTAATAGTTCTTAATAGCTAATGGTAAATTTCCTGAGGATTGGAAGTGCGCAAGGTTTACCCCTCTATTCAAGTAAGTGGCGAAAGAAGTGACATAGACAATAATTGTCTATGTCACAGATAATTATTATCGTGCAATATCTGTTATCTCTACAATTGCCAAAGTATTTGAAAGAATTATCTATTATCAACTCTATGCCAGTTTATCGGATCATAATATTTTGTCTAAGCACCAATCCGGATTCCATTTGCTCCATTCAACAGTTACAGCCTTATTAGAGGCCTGTAATATTGATATAGGTAATGTTAATGCTATTGCTTTTCTTGACCAAAGAAAACGTTTGACACAGTCGATCATGATATCCTAGCTATTGTCTAAATTACACCTTTATAGTATATCGGGTGTTACCCATAATGTTTTTCCTCCTATTTGGATAATCATACTCAGAAATGTCTTGTCTATGGTTTATGTTTCAGAATGTTGCACCCTCAAGTGTGGCATTCCCCCAGTGTTCTCCCTAGATTTTTGCTCAGCAGGTAGGGGACCATTCACAGCCGGTAAGGCAAAAAATATGCACCACAGAAGTGTACGTTTCCGGGGACAGGCGGGTAGTGGAGTGCGGGAAATGGCCCCGCTCTTGCTGGGAAATTTAGGAGCTAAGTTCTCTGAAAAGTCATTCCCTAAATATAAGACCTGCTTTATGCAAATTGGCCGTTGTTACCTTTTCACAACAAATTAAAACGACTGATTCCAATAGTGTCTTAAATGTTCTCTTTCCAAAAGGTGTGGCACATAAAAAGAAAACCTGTGTACACTCTAAATCAGAAAGATCTGTTTTAGCCCTAAAAGTAGGGCCATTTCGGTGCGGTAAAATACAGTCCCAATACAGTCCAGTTAGCTCGGGCTGATTTGGTCCCAAGGCTGATATTGGCCCTACCATGGGCTGGAATAGCCTTTTTGAATGAGCTTTTTCGGCCTAAATTGTGCCCAAATGGCTCCGGGAAGGGCTGAATCATACTTTGGCCTGCAGGGCTGAATTGACACTTTGGGGCTGAAACAGATCTTTTTAATTTTCAGTGTATACTTAAGTAAGTCCATACATTCATTCATTTTCTTGGGGCATGTGATCATTGGATCAGATCACAACTTGTGTATCTTTTAAAAGTTGGCCTTTAATTTTAGTAAACCTTCAGGCCATTGTAGGCAGTAAGAAGTGTTGCTTCAGGCGGTAAATTTTCCCGGTTACCGCCTGATAAGGAGAACACTGTTCCCCCAAGGAACAATATTTTAGGGCCTCTACGGTTTTTGCTGTATATCAATGATTTGCCCAATTGTCTGTTTCATTTTGAACAAAGAATGACTAGTATGTTGATGACCAATCTGATTTATTTGAAAGGCAAAATCCACTCCATTCAGTCTTCCTTGAATGAAGACTTGCTCAACATTAATCGCTGGCTTATCGCAAATAAATTAATGTTACATATGACTAAAACTGAATTCAAATTAAACAGCTCAAGGCAAAAGCTTAATCTAACTTCTCTGCCTTCCTTAAATATAAATAATGTTCTGATCAAACATTCTCAGTCCTCTAAGCCTCTTAGCATGCTTATTGATGAAAATCTAACATGCGAAAACCATGTTGACACTGTAGTGCACTATATTAAAGAAAATTGCATCTGGTTACCCTTCAATCATTGTTTTCCCCCTGCTGCCTTACATGCTGTCTATTATGGCCGCCAATCACATTTTGACAACTGCAGCGTGCTATGGGGTAGCACGCACGCCTATAGGGTAATGAGCACAACCTCCTCCTATGGGCCATTATAGGGAGTACCCCCACCCCCCCTGCCCCAAGGGGAAACTGCCCAAAATAATTATCTGGTTCAGAGATATATCATATCTACATCAAAACACACTTTCAGCAGAGGTCACAGAGAATATAAACTTACTTTCAGGAGGATAATTTTAATCTTGTGTTATCACTGGTGGTGACATCTTCAGAATCTTGGTAACTGGTCTACAAAACTGAAAAAAATATCATGCACTTAACACCTTTTTACGTAACGGGTGATTTTAATATTTCTGATTCAACCTCAAATAACACAAGTGATCCCGGCAGTTAGTTCATCTCCTCTTGCCTTTTTTTTTTTGGCTTACATTTCACTACGATTCCACGATTTGACTAAAAGAGATATCGAATGGTCTAAAATAATGTAGTGATAAAACTTGTCTTGCGAGCATCAAACAAAAATAACAATTTTTCCACCAGCAACAACCTTTTTTTTTTACAAGAAAATGCCTATTAATAAAAGTAATTATAACAAGCTTAAGCTTACCTTTCCCAGATGACCGCGATGTTGATTTCACTGAGTGTTCACGATCACCTCAGTGCACACGATCTGGAAGAAAGAATTTAGTTCATTAGATTGTTAGCTAGACAAAGTGTAAATGTTAACCAAAGGGAGAAAGACCTAAACATCTTTTATTTTACTTTTCTTCACAACTTACATGTAAATCAGGGAGGGAAACTTACCTTACGAACAGACTGAAACAGAACACTTCTGAAGGCTGGATATCTTCGAAAATCTTCACTTTGAATAGTCCCAGTGCCCGCTCGGTTAACCTGCAAAAATTCGTTACAGTCAAATTCCGGAAATAAGCCCCTCCAAATATAAGCCCCCCAAACCGGTAACGCAAAAAACCCTCCGTTAAATCGCCCCTTCAAATATAAGCCCCCTGGGGGCTTGTACTTGGAAAATTGCGTTCAAATACGAAGTAAAACGAAGCATAAACGGTAAATTTCCTTCCAACTGTAAGGCTAGCCCAATCGATTTTGAAACGCAAATTTCCCTGCATAGATAAGCCCCTCCGAATATAAGCCCCTCCAAAAATAAGCCCCTCAAAAAGGGCTTTTGAAAAATATAAGCCCCGGGGCTTATTTTCGGAATTTTATGGTATTTTAATTTGAGCGAAGCAGAATCCTGCAGATATTGGTGCTTGAACCTGGAAAATCAGCTGGAAAATCACGCGATTTAAGAAGCGCTGCAATAGTTAGACTTCTTCCATTATCTTCTTTCTCTGTATTTCATTTTTAAAAATTAAGCAGTTTTGTATATCTATTGCTGAACTCCTGACGACAAGAACTGATGCACTTATGTCAAATGGAATGACTCCCGAACGACGTTACAAACAAATGATTCTATTTACATAACGCGTCAGCCCCGCTACACTTTGTCACCCGATCGAGTTAAACAGTCCGTTTGTTTGTTAATTACTCTGATCTTTATAAAACTATCTCACCGTAAGAGCCAATTTTTAAAGATCTGAAAGATCCGTCTAGTTTTCAAAAGACATGACTGAGGAATGGAAAATCATACCTTTTTATACTGGCCTCCTGATCCTGGCTGCCTGATTAGATGAAAGACTATGAAATCCGATTGAAAGGGTACTGTAAGCTAGCCTATATAACCAAAAAAAACACTCTTTGGTCTTTTACGCTAAGTGAAAAGCAAGCTTATAACGAGATCATATTATGTCGAAATCTGGCAGTCCCCATGACATGACTTAAAGAGGAGCCCTTCTGGATTGGTCAAATTATCCTCTGTGATTAAAAACTAGTAAGAATGTGTAATGTAAAATAATGACAAACCTCTTTCCAAGTGCAGATGATTACAGCATAAAACTAAAAAGAAAGAGAGAGGAAAGCCGCGGTTTAAGCTGTTTAAATTTACGAAGCCTGTTTATAGGAAGTTGTACTGTCTCAGTACTAGGTACGCGCGTCTCTAAGGTGTGTCAAGTGTTGAACGCGGAGTTGACGTAAGATGAATAACTTTTTATCTTTGAATTAAAATGTGCAGTGACCGCAAATTGAAAATCAGGAGATTCGATTCTCTTAGTGTTGGGTAGATCAACAATACGCGCGTTGCCCTCTTGCAGATCTCTTGTTAGAGATCGCAGGAATACACAGCGGGGAAACGACTGTGGCACTCCAAATAAAAGAGCTCTAAATGGCTAAAAATAAAGTTTAAAAATCTAAAACAAACCTTTAAACTCTATGGAGGAAGTCGTTAGAGAAAACGAAGCTCAGAGCGGGTCCTTGCTCGTAGTCAAGTAACGCGATTCTTTCCTATGATAGAAACAATTGATTATGATTGAAAACGATTCCGCATTCCTCGTAGAAAAGAATTATCACTGAATTATGTTGACTATAAAGATTTCCCAGAACCACAAACGATTTAATTTATAAGCAATAACCAATTTAGAGTACATCTATCTAGAGTTCATGTTATTACATCTAGATTTGTTTAAAGACCGTGCTGTGTGTTCATAAGAAGAAACAGAGATCTAATTATTCAAGGTCAAGACACGACGCCATCGCCAATACCTTCACGACTAACACGACTTCCTTGATGGGGAGTCCGACTTGTTAGCAAATTCCTCAGTTTCACTTGAAGTAAATTATAAAATCGTAAAGAAGAAACTAAAACTCGAAGAGAAGATACCGATGTGAACGAGAGGACTATCGCTTTGGATGAAATCGAAATTGGCTGCGGACCTGCGGTTCACGGGCTGGGTGCGGCCCTCAACTGAGCTACTCCTGAGATAATTCAGTGTTTCGGACGGAGAATTGAGTGCGACCAAACGACATACTGCTCACAAAAATTGATCTTCAGTTTGTTTGAAATGCCTTAAACACTAAGAAGATAAAAAATCGATAACAAACCTCTACACGGCGATTATTGAGAAAACCAAACGCGAGCCCGGCAGGAACTTGAACTAAAAACTGGTGCGGAAAATTACTTTTTACAATGTTAGCTTTGTGTTATGCGATACGTACTTCCTGTGTTTTTATTGATCGTGATTGGCAAAGTCGTGTGTAAATAGAATCATGTTGATTTGAGGATTTGATTACGATACTTGATGGGTATTAATATGTGACGAAGGAAATACATGAAATGGAATTTACGCAGAATAACGCGACTTTTATTACAACAAAGCGATTTAGCATAGCTCAGTCTTTTTTGGTCCATTTTGTTATTGTTGCATTTAATTCGAACGCAGTTCACATACTTTAAAGATCACAATATTGGCGCGAAGTGTGTTCAGATGAAAACAGACGCCTTGATTATTCTGAAAAAGGAACAAAGTCTACAATTAGAGGTCAAGACTTACATGATGTCGGAAATAGCGACCAAGATGCCTTCACGAGCTGGGCGTTAAAATTGAACAGTTCATGGTAATATTACCTGCTCAATTTTTGCGTAGAAATTTTCCAACTTTAAGCGAAGTAAAAATTTGTGACGACACTAAAAGTATGAGAGAAAAACTGATGGATCAGGCAGAAGAGAAATATCGCGTGAGTAGTGAGTGGGTGGAGCCTACATCCGTCGCGTCTCGAAGACAATTCACGCGAAACTTGTGCATTCTAGTCCCGCAAGTCACGCAACTTTAGCAAAAAAGGGTTAGAAACACAGCAGTTCTTTGTCATGCTATCTTAGCTAATTCATTGCCTCGGTTCACTTCACTGCCTACACTGCAGAGGCTAACCGACCAGTGGACTGATCATGAAGTGATATGACAAATATGACATAATTTTCGAAAGTTTCCATAAATAGCGTCCATATGCTTGCACCTTCAAAGGCCCATTGTTATATTTTTTTTTTATGAGCGATCTGTTTCACCGTTATCAAGTGTTGACGAAGTGTTTCACCAAGTCTTTATAATGAATTTGTACTTAAAAAGCCTTAAAATGTCTCATCGTTAGTGGAAACTGGATATTACTAAACCCAGAAACTAAGAAAAATGGAGAAAGATAGAGGCCGATTCCTGTCCTCGTCACTTTGTACAGGGAGTTAAAAACGCCAGGCAAGGGAGGCATTGAAGCTCTTGCATACCTGAACTTCAGCAACAGACGAAAATGATAGTCTGCTAACACAACATTGGCGCTCTTTACAAAAGCTCCCCGGGGGGTACTTAACAAATGTTTATAGGGGGAGGCTCCACCCCGAGGTCCAACCCCTTACCCTTTTATATATCATTTTTCGCGAAAAAGGTAGCCCTTTTGTATTAGACTACGAGTAGTCCCCCATTTTTCCTCAGGGATAGTAGGGCGAGCGAAACGCGAGCGCGCGTGAAAATCACCCCACGCGAGAAAAGGCTCCCCGCCGCGTGTCGCCTTTTCTCGCGTGGGGTGATTTTCACGCGCGCTCGCGTTTCGCTCGCCCTACTATCCCTGAGGAAAAAAGGGGGACTACTCGTAGTCTATTTTGTATACATTCTATTGACAAATGGTACCCCTTTCACATACCTTGTTTAGAACTTTGTATCCCTTTTAACTGCTGTAAATGAATTGTCTTTTAAGTAGGAATCAATCACAAAAATAGAACGTTTTCTCGACTTTATAAAGCTGTAAAATTCATCTGTTAGCCCTTTTGGGCCCTTTCACAGACCCAAATGACAGATTTCCCCCTACCCTAACGAGTAAAACCCCCTACCATTTCATGTACCTGAAGCCTGAAAAAGGTACCCCTTTCGGGCGGAGCCTCCCCGTATAGGCCATCATAGAACTCCCACCCAGGGCAAAAGCCACACATCGCTTGCAACTGTTTAGTTATTAAAAATACATAATGCTTTAAAATCCAAATAAAGAAATCATGTATTAAACAAACCTGTGTTCGGGAGCCAGAAGTGGCCGGGGGCCGTTTCTTGTCAGAGGATGTGAAGATGTGAAGTGCACATTGCCTCGTGGTACAGCTGCTTATGCAATAATTTTCAGGAATGACGTCAACGTCTGTGAACGAGGTTCTGTAGTAATTAAGGTCACGCGATATCTAACGGACTCGACTAGGCTTTTGTACATTATGCTTTTGCTTCCCTGCTAAAATGCTCCACCTTAATGCTCCATTTTTCCCACTAAAATGCTCGGTCTCCCCAAAAAAGTCACTAAAATGCTCGGATAATGCTCATTATACAAAACGGTTTTTTAAATTAATTTCAAAGTTTACACTTACAAAAACGTGCAAGTGTTGCAAGTAACAACGACAACGTGTTCAAGTTCATAAACAAAACCAAAAAAACCAGCAGTATTAGGTTTTTTTTTAATTTTGAATTTTACTCTTCATTTTGTTTAAAAAAGCAGGAGCTCATGGGGCATGGGCTCCTGGAAGAAGTTAATTTCTATTTTATTTTCTCGGAAAAATTAATTTTCCGGGGAAAATGCCACTAAAATGCTCGAATAATGCTCAATGCTTTTGCCTCACTAAAATGCTCGAAAAAATGCTAGCATAATGTACAAAAGCCTAGACTTGACCATTGTTGACAGCTATTCTGAACATGACTATGCCAATTAATCGACTACGGCAATGCCGCAACAATTCAAACACTTCAATATCTATATGGTGTCTTCCCTGTAGCTATATGACAAAAAAATGACTTTACCCTTGCGATACCAGTTAATTTTGTTTTCTTCAAATCTCGATATTTTCCAGTAGGAGGGAAACAAAATCAACTGTTTTACCTTGAACTCAGTCATTAAGTGTTCCGGCTGTAGCAAGATTAATGCCCAGTCCTCAGAATTCCAATTCCAGCTTGCGCTTGAATGGAGCTAAGGAAATTGTACTGAAGACGCAGATTGCAAAGAGAACAAGCATGCCAGTCAGCTTCGGTCCCGAATGGAGTATTGGACAGTTAAAGATAAATCTTCAAACCCCTGTTAATTTCCGTTAATCCTGACTGAATAATTAAAATCTATGCTACACTTAAAATATATCCAACTATATAAGCTCATACTTTATTTCGACACGGTACAATCTTCACCAAAATACAATGACTATTCAATATATGGATCATTAAGACTCAATAATAACTGCTAACTGAAAAACTGATTTACATATTGGTTTAAAAAACTGATGAATCTCTCTCTTTAAGTGCCCAAGTGTTCCCGCTCTGCGTAAGCTCTTGGGCAAACTGTTCCTGACACAGAGTCGGCCCATTTTAGCTAAAATCTTGTTTTAAGCTTTAGTGCGCGTAGTGTGCAAATTTGATTTCTTTTCGCATCGTTTAGGTTCTACTGGCTATTACTAATGGTTAAAAAACTTTGTAAATTTCCTACTACATCCTAAACTTATTTTTCAAATGCAAGGATCGATCAATAGCACTTATGGTTATTAATTAACTACCCAAGTTATTCAGCTACAGTACAGCTTTCTCTTATTAAAGGTGAACTATACTAACTAGAAGCTAACTCCAAACTGTACGCGGGTAATGTCATAAAAAACACGGTACAACAACAACAAAAAGAAAGCTGGAAAAAGTAACAAGCAAAGAAATTGATAAATCAAATGATCTCGTGGGCCTTTGAATCAAGTTTTTTCGCATAAGACTTTTCGCAACTGTACATGTTATATTTAATGCTATGTTCACACTATAGCGGAAAGATTTTTGTGTTTAAACGAAAATCTATCCCAAAATACAGTAAACTTCCGTTATAGCGGACACTGCAGGGACCTCGAGTTACTGTCCTCATTAGCGAGACTGATCCGTAATAGCGAGAGTTCATTTCAGTCAAACGTCTGTAATATATTTTTGCAGGGGATTTAGCTGCTG
This sequence comes from Porites australiensis, assembly GCA_022179025.1. Classification (NCBI taxonomy): domain Eukaryota; kingdom Metazoa; phylum Cnidaria; class Anthozoa; order Scleractinia; family Poritidae; genus Porites; species Porites australiensis. Next base: position 28,198 of record BOPM01000875.1, on the reverse strand, counting down.
TCTGTATTATCGAGGTGTCCGTTATACCGGGGTGTCCGTATTATCGGGGTGTCCGTTATAGCGGGGTGTCCGCAAGGCGAGAATTGACTGTAGTGTGAACACGTATCTGATATGATACCCAGTCCACCTTAGAGATCGGCGCCGCGCAGCTTCGCTTTGTTACAAAAATGGCGCCGACCAACCACCGTTCTTAGGTGTTCAACCGGTTTGGTTTTCGTGCCGGAGCAAAAGCTATGCGATGTAGTGTGAACATAGACTAAGTTGTTCTCTTTATGATATTTACGCAGTGTCACATTATTCAGTGTGAAAAGTGGTCAGTAACCGATGAAAAACAACACAGCGATCAAAGGCGAAAATTCAACCAACTTTTTATAGCCTAAGTGAATGTAGCTATGGAAATATGAACCTGTCTGTAAGAAACTACGAAACATGAAAAACAAATAGCTAACAGTTCTAAATTGTTCTTTCTACTGTAGATAAACCAAATATTAAGTGTTAAAAACGGCTTAAAGTTTAAGGGTGATTTTCCACTGTCGCATAATTTTTACGTCCTTTCGCACGCAAAATTTACATGTGTAAATAAAATAGACGGCAATGTATGAAAGGCAGCGCGTAAACGTAAAAGTTGAGAGCGAGGTTTAACTTTTACGTTTACGCGCGACCTTCCATACATTGCCTCTAATTTATTCACACAAGTAATTTTTACGCGCGTACGCACGTATTAATTACGAGACAGTTGAAATCCACCTTAAGACGGATTACTGTTACACCCAAGACCTGTAAAAGATTGAAAAACAGTACAAGAAAACTTTTCTTAAATGTTGTTAAAAATAATAAATAAACCAGAGAGAGACAATATATACATATTTGAATTACCTGGAATTTATTTACACTGTAGTGCTGTTGCCTATGAACTTAAGAAAGATCCGTCCAAAGGAGTTATTTTCAATTCTTCGCTGCCGAAATGCACATCAGGATTCTTTTTCAAGTCAAAAAGTTTATAAATACTGATTATAGTGATCAACAGCTCAAATCTATTATAATACGGCATAGATTGGACAATTTATACAATTTTACGTCAAACGAAATCTATGAACACTGTACTAGTTACCGCGGCTTACTGACTTTTGCTAGATTCATTTGAAGAATTTTGCACGAGTCCACTGAAAACTTGACTTCTGTTCTGCATGTCAGACGGTGGCAAACTTCGCATTAAGTACGAAGAAAGAAATGAGGGAATTTCTGACGGGTGTGTGGGTGAAGACGTAACTGAATCACCAAGATGCAGATGACCTGGAATTGCACTTTGCGGTTGCAATCCATGCTGTAGGGGTCTCGGCGATTCATGAGGAGGGAGGCATCCCAACATCCCTGGCAGCTGAGTAGTATCAGTTAATAAGCCAGGGAAACTCAGATATTGGTCGTCTGAAATTGTACTTTGTGGTTGCAATCCCGAGATTCCTGGCGGGGGGGCGACTGTAATGATGCCAGAACCACTGAGATGGGTATCGCCAGCACTGTACGGGGAAAGAAATTCGGGAATTTCTGACGGATTTGTGGCTGAAGACGTAACTGAACCACCAAGATGCAGATGACCTGGAATTGCACTTTGCGGTTGCAGTCCATGAAGTGGCGATCCCGTCAGTCCAAGCGGAAAACGAAATTCCGGGAATCCTGGCGGAAGCGGAAGTGATGAAATTTCAGAATCACCGAGATACGGGTCGCTTGAAATTGTACCTTGCTGCTCCAATCCATGAAGTGGCGGTTCAAACGTTCCTTGAAGCACGGGGAATACACTGGAGGGTGCCAGACCGAGGCTGGATACATGCGCTGTAGTAACAGGAGCTAACACTAAGACGTGACCGGATGTAAAAAAAAAAATGAAGGTACAAATTAGGATTGCCTCAAAACTCACGGTCGTTGAGCACTTTTCTCCTTTCGTGGCGTTATGCGGCTTCCTAGGTTACTGTGAATTCATAGTATTTACCAAGTCAGTGGATAGCAATTTTCGCACGTTTTGTTCGGCTCGGAATATCCTTGGCTATTCGCTGTTTTAGGATGGGAGTCAATATGGCGTTCCGTTTCGCAACAATTTCGGAGCTAAGACGACATTTTGGCAACAAATGAAGGAGCTGTACAGAGAAATACCAAGAAAGTGACGAAATTTGGAATGTCAGTGTTTACTGGTCGGTAAAAATTATTTTCTTACTGAATTTGGGACAAAATCGTGAAAAAGTATTCGACAAATCCCCGAAACGCTGTCCACGAAAACATAAACAAGGCCCTTACCAAGTGACCTTTTTATCAAGTTTTACAAAAGTTACTTTTTCATTTTTATCCAAGTAAGTACTACAAAATCTTATCTCCCTCAGGGTCGATGCATAGCGTTGATGATTTATTTCTTGGAATACAGTGAGAACCCGCGAGTAAGAACCTGCATTTTCCTAAGCTAACCTAAACAAGTTCGTCGACAATTAGCACAAATTTAGGCTATTTAATGTCTTAAATAGGTTTTAAAAAATACATTGTAGTGAAGAGTATTAAGTTGTATTCAGCTTATTTCATAAAATCTGCATACTAATTAGTATTGTAGTTGGAGTGATAAGGCATCTATGTCTTCAAAGAGGATCCTGAATGTTGACTTATCTTATTTGCCTTAGTGTAAAGAACCTTTTTATAGACTTAAGAAAATAAGTACATTTGGGCTAAACAGGTTCTTGTATATAGGGGCCTAGCTGGCAAATTTTAGCCTAAAAGGTTCTTAAAAACCAGGTCGTTACTTGCGGGTTTTTACTGTATATCTACCGTTATTCATGACAGTTGCATAATATTACAAAGAAGCAACCCTCCGGCTTAACTTAACACAGGACTGTCTATCTGAGACACTAAAGAAAAGAGATTATAGGAGAAACGTGCCTTGCGACAGGGCTCCAGTACCAGCTGTTCAACAAGTCTTAACATCACTGAATTTGTGGAGATTTAAATGAAGATATGATCGGCGACGCAGTGGTAATTGCAATTTAAGCGATTGAAAATTAACCCGAAAAAAATTTCGGGACTTTAACGGGATCGAAACAGTCACGGCGTTACTAGCAAAAAATGACAGAATTTCGTTTCACTTGTATAAACACGGTTAGAAACCTTACCAGCAGGATCAAGAGACACTGGATCTAGTACTACGGTTCCAGGATCCTGTGACGGAATGTCCTGAGCACTGGGGCGAGTGTCCCACTGCAACTCTGCCAGAATCTGGGTGGGTGGAAGAAGAGAACAAGGGGTGATGAGCTAACAAGACGATCGGGCAAAGGAAAATTGTTCAGAATATTCTGAAAACGAAACCACAAAAATAGGGGCCCAGGTTTCGAACCAAATCAAACTTGTGATCTTCAGCTGACTGGTGAAATCATTTGACCGCCCAGAGTTAAAGGGAAAAAATGACAAGTTTGGACAGTGGATTTGAGAAACTTGTAGTAAGCTGTCGATAGCACACTGCTATCTAGACGGTGAGACCACACTAACTCCCGCGCTTAGAAAGCAGTGATAAGATCATTCACCTTAGTGAATGAACAAAAACCGTTCCGCCTAGTGGATCCTTCAACTAAAGTGAAGCAAACGAGTAGTTGTAACCGTCTAACAGCCCCATGAAGTACAACAACTTTCATTTTAAAAAGTTTGTAAAAGATGAAAATAACTGACTCACAAAAACATCCTTAGCAAGATAAATCCTAAACGCCGTTTACGAATAATAATCAAGAAAGGCTTTGTGAATCCGACCCCGTATTATACCTCATCAACAGACAAAACATCCAACTCGAGTTCCTCCTGTGTCACTGTAGACAGACCGGCAGAACCACTGCCGGGGAGATACCGATCGCTACCCAAGGATCCCTCATAGATATCAAGGGAGGAGTAATGCGGTGGATACTGAACGGGCGCTGTACGAATTGACGGTCCTGCTAACATGGAATCAACTGTACAGGTTAAAAGGAAAAAATAATGATCCTAGAAGTTACGTGATGGCATACGTAAAGGTTAACCACTTATTTGAATTTTCAGATTCATGAACTTCAAGAAAATTTTTCCTTTCCTAAGTTACGCCCCCTCGTTTTACTACACAACGTTACACAATAAATCCAAACAACGCTCGCTTTAGTAAACACCGGAAAATGTGTACATAGGAACAGGAGATAGATGAACTGTTTCTTTTACACCTCTCGTTGCTGTTTATGGTAGCAGGGCGGAGGCCTGGTCCGTTAAATTAAATATATTCCATGTTGCAGTGCGTCTGTTCAGTAACTGATCACAGATGACGTCAAACTGTGGTAAAACAAAAAAGTGACGAACGAGTCACAGTAGTAGTACTGCGTAGAGTGCCTTTTTGGTCTATAACCCGACTATTGATTAAACATAATCCGATTTCTTTCACCACAATTACGATTATGAACCAGGGGCCTATTATGGAAAGAATGTGACAGCAGTAACTTGTCGTAACCCTACACCGAAATTATTAAATCTCACGAAAGAAAACTGACGTTTGACCGCGACGATTATGTATGACTTCTTATCGGTGCTCAGGGCGTTAATCGCCAATAGGTTCTGTTACATCTGTGATTGGGAAGGTAGGGAACTTGCGGGGGGGAGGGGGGGGGGGGGCTTGGGACAATAAACCTTACCAGCAGGATGAGGAGGCGCTGGAAATGTT
>BOPM01000875.1:6624-23486 GCA_022179025.1 Porites australiensis | reverse complement strand
GGGGGGGAGGGGGGGGGGGGCTTGGGACAATAAACCTTACCAGCAGGATGAGGAGGCGCTGGAAATGTTCCCACGGTGTCTTGATCGTGAGCGGGGAATGGTGAGTCGTGAATACTGGGGCGAGTCTCTGCCAGAATCTGTGCGAGTAGTAAAAGAAAACAAGATTTGATCAGAGCCTGTCTCAGGCTTTCAGATAACAGAGAGTGGCACTTTCCACTATCTGAACGCCTGGTGCAGGATAGAAGTTGATGAGCCAATAAGATGATTGAGCAAAAGGAACTCTTCTACAAAGACAGAACCTCAGTCCCCGAACCAATCTTCTGTTCACTGGTCAGTTCTAAGCCTCAAGCTCTTTGTTTGCTTAAAATGCGTAACAATGCTCTACTAAGTACAGTGAGAACGTTGACATACTCATGTCATGTCATGTAAAGATGGTTGATAAGGCACGATGATGATGGGTGTGGATATCTGGTGAGGAGTAATGCTCTGAGTACTAAACGTGAGGTACACAAAACGCTTCAATCGACCGTTCACGATAGTATGATTATACAAATATTTATTTTACTAATGAAGTCGAACTCGAGAATGCCTTGAAACGGTCGACACGTCGTTTATTTTAGCATTAATTTTAAGAGTAGAAGTCTTATTACTTACCTGGTCCTGGTTGTCTTCTGATTCATATGATGACATTTCTTCACCTGTTTCTTCTTCAGACTGGATGAATCCTTCCTCATCCTGCCAAAAATCACACACTTAACACTATACACCATCCATTTCGTATCTGTTAGGATCGCTATTTCAGTCTTCACGTACACAACGAGAGTTTTAGTCTCTGATTCAAGTCAATAAAAATTGAAAATGCCATAGTAAATCTAATCTTCTAACAGTGTCACTATTTTCCCAGATAAAGGAACCAAATAATTGACCCAAGTCTTGTTGATCAAAAAGTGAATCTGTATCAAAAATCTTAGATATTGGGAAGAGTAACGTTTAAAGTCATACCATAAAACTTAAAAAAAATTAACAACGCGTCAGTAAGAAAATTCAAATTAAATTAAAATGTAAGGCAAGATTTAAATCTGATAAAACATGGCCGAGAAAAAGGAAAAAAACAAACAAACAAGTAATAATAACAAACCCAACTTATCAACTATTAAAAACTCGTGAAAAACACTCGGCTGAACATTGTGTTTTAGAGCCGGTAACTCACCCACTCTTCCTCATCCTCATCCTCAGATAATGAATCGACCTGACAAAAAATAAACACAACACTCAACATTTCCAAAACGGATTGCAGTCCGTTGCAATATTGTTCGGACAGGAACTTCCACAACTAAAAGCCATCGTTGTAAGAGAACCGTCGGTTTCCGCATGACTTAGCTCACTTTTTAAAAGAAGTGAGCTAAGAGCCTAAGACCACAGAAATAACTTGTTACTGTTACTAAGACTTATATTCAACCGCACTGTTTTGATTTGACTCAGTTTTTATGAAATTGCGACTAGAAAAAAACAACAGCCTGAAACCACTATGATAAAAAACACATTTCCTGTTCCCTCACGGTTTCAGTTTATAATAAGTAAACCCCTGAAAAGCTGAAGAAAAACCATAAGTTTTTAAACGGAACGTTTTTTTCTTTTTTTTCCAGTTTTTTTCCCCAAGAAATAACCAAACTCAGGAAATATTTTACTCTATTTTCTTTTGCCAAAGTTGATGACAAACCTGATGCTTTTGCGGCTGTGATTCATCTGATGAGTGAGAACAGAGACTGGGGTACTCCTCTTTCCAATAGTCTTCTGATGGCCATTCATGTTCAGGCCAGGGGTTCCCTCTACGATCCTACAACAAATCACAAAATAACACTAACACCATTCAACTTTTAAAGCAACGTTTAAAAGATCGAAAGTGTAGTTTAGCTTTTAAAACCTTTCTTTAAGTGATGAGCGATCAAAGGGTAAAAATAACCCCAGCAGCTAACTACTATGTGATGGCGTGAATACTAATCGGACAACTAGAATTTTACCCTTGACTCTTTAAGCACCAATATCCAAATACAAATTCTCCACACTAGTGTCCATACTTTGCCTTATAGAATTAGTTGATAGAACTTGATAAAAGATCAAAGTACTTCTCCTTTCTTCATCAGTTTATTACTTTTCCTAACCTTTTCTTTTGATGATGTTTTGATATTGTTAAGAGAAAATTCATGTTGATTACTCTTGGGACTTCAGGACCAATCTGAGTAAAGCTGAAGCTGATTCCACCCCGAAAAGAGGTGATTTCTAAAACACAAGGTCAAAGTAGTACTATAGAAATTTCTGCTTGCGACAAAGACGTTTTTCTTCTTTAATTTAGTTACATTTAGGACTATACAAGAGATTTTAGTCATTTTGCAATCCGTTCCGAGGCCTTATTTAGTTCAAAATCTTAAAATCTGCATGCCCTAAACAGTAATTTCGTCCTGAATGGTCTTGCGAGTACTGTTGCACTAAAAAAACTTTCTTGTGAGTGTCTCAAAATTAGGGCTGCTTTTCACTAGCGACAGAGTCGGAGTCGTAATCAAAAGCGTAGACCTTATGATCTAGTGAAAATAGCTTTCGATTGCGCTTAAGTTCCGCTTATGATCTAGTGAAAACCAGATTGTCAGAGTCGGAAGCAGAAGCGGAAGAACCAAACAAATCACAAAGCGTGAGAACGTGCATCGCGATTCAGGTTTATCCTTCTGCTTCTGCTTCCGATTCTGAAAACCTGGTTTTCACTCAGTAGATCATAAGCGGAATGTAAGCGAAGTCGGAAGAAATGGAAACGCTCTAATTCTTCTGACTCCGATTCCGGCGCGCTTATCACGCCGCTTATAACCTGAGATCAGGCCCAATTTTAGCGGTTCTCATGCATTCTCTCTAACGGCTACCGCTAAAAAAATCGCCTTGCCCGCACGAATGTAATTTTCAAAGCGAAACGAAAACAGAGCCTGATCTCAGGTTACTCCGCTTACGAATCCGATTTTTGATTTTCACTAGGTCATAAGCGATCTTACGACGCTAGTGTAAACCAGCCTTTAGGTTGCTGCACAAGACGTTCCTGATTTTTCATTGTCAACCCCAAATTTTTGTGCCGTTTAATAGTGAGTAGAAATTACCTACGTACAGAAAAAGCAAGGGCCTCACGAACTAAAGTTCTGTTGAAAAAAGAAGTTAAAAATACGAAAAAGAGGGGAAAACGACAAAACCAACAAAAATACATCAGACTTCTTGGACGTACCTCTAAAGGTGCTCGCAGCTTAAAGACCACATTCTACTTTTCAACCTCTAAAATTTGCATACAAGACTTTCAAAACAGCAAAATCAAATAATATACTCTAAAAATGTGCGAATTATTGAAACCTTGGAGCCCTTTCTTCTATTAACTCTTGGTCTGATAAAATTCTCACAGATCAGGTATTCCTTAGTGGGGGTTGGCAGGGGAGGCGCAAAAAAACCTGCGTCTCGTCTGAAGAAACGCTTGCTGCGCTGCCAAACGAAAGGCGGGAAAATTCTACCACGTGGGTAGTTATTTAACCAATCAGCTGTCGCCACGTCACAAGCCTTCTCTCACGCCACTTTGAATGACAGTTTGTTGATTTTGTAGTTTGTTGTTCACTTCAGTTGAGTTTGCTCATCAAAGAAAACTTTCAACGCAAAAATACTCAAGATGGACACAAAAAGAATGAGAAAACACCGCAAAATGCCAGTTAACAGAAAAATTCGTCTCATGTACTCAGAAATTTCTCAAAGGATTTGTGCAAGCTATAGGAAACTACATTTATGAACTTCAACTCATTCATACAAGACAAGAAGTGACGCAGGATTTCTTGTGTTCGTCGTATAAAAACTGGAAAACAAGTAACTGACAAAAATAGACGGCTTGTACCATAGAGGAGTGCTTTTACCTATGTTTGATTTAATGTTTGGTGTTAAATTTCAACCAAAGTGTCTCAGAGGAATTATATTTTTTGTGGAACGCTGTCTCAAAAACCTATAATATATATACGCTACAGTGAGGTTATTTACGGGACGACAAGCATTTACCGAAATGCAAGGGACATTCAAACAAAAGGACAGCTCTGAAAAGACTTCTTTGTTTTCTGGACTCTCAAAGAAACTTTACTTGAGTTTAGCTGATTTTACGAAAACCTTAGCGATAAAAGTGAAACTGTAAGTGGTTAACTTTTTTTCTCTTAATTTTTGCAAATTGTTTCTTTGAATTGAACATGAACTGAACATATTTTGACTTTATACTTGTTATTCATCATTTTATAAAACGCAAAATTGATTGAGAAATTAATACTATGGAATTTTTGTGTTAATACATTTATCACAAGTTTGTTAAGTGAGCTCATATCGAGTTGAACCAGACTCAAAGAGAAATTTCATATCTGCTCGCTGATCCATTATTTTGCACAGTGCAGACACCTTCAGATTTATTTACTTGTTCTCGGTTAAAACATTTTTTTCGATTTAGTTTAATCAATTGAAAGGAATGAATTTGAAATGATACTTTGAATCTGCTAAAGTTTGTGATTTGTTTCACAAGTAGATCTCGTGTTTTGTCGAGTATAAAAATGACAAAGAAAGGAAAATGGCGAAAGGCAAGAGCTGAGTAGAAATAAACTGTAAACAAAGAATAAAGAAACAAATTGCGATAAAATTGGAAAACTTACGTGGTAGAATGACAGCAGTTCAGTGATGTTGCCGTGCTGCTTGATGGCTGATGACAGGTCCTTCACCTGCTGTGGAGTCATCTTCACTACGAAAAGGTCCAGTTCCTTCAGGTGAGGAGCGCAGCTGAGATGTTGAATCACGCTGTCTACTCCTGCACCCAGAAGAGGATTGCATGAGATGTCGAGCTTCTCCAAGTTTGGTGCTTTTTGTAATAAACTGTTGATAAACTCCACAGCAGGTGATGATGTTACATTGATATCACAGAGTTTTAATCTCTTCAGTTTGTGTGTTACTTGGATGCTCCTCAGCAGAGACTCTGTTACCTCAGCATCGTACACTTCATCGTGTTCACCATCAACCTTTATCTCGTGTGGAGCGGTGATAAACGGCGTCATCTCAATCATCAGTTCCACATCTGACCTGTTCACCCTCCAAGCTTCAATCCTCCGAACCCTGGAGAGACCATGACGCTTTGAACAACAGCTGCTGCTGCTCTCTTCACTTGACTCATCACCATTCATGTTTGTCTTCTTTGTTGTCTCTTGTTTACTTATTAGCGACTTAATTATATTCCAAGGAAAAGGAATGTCTCTAAGTACATCTTTAACAATTTTAGCTAAATAAAGGTGAGTGTTGTTTTCTTCTTTCTTTAAAAAAAATTCATCAATCTGACGACATGTAAAGTTGCTTAAAAATTCTGATGCTATCTTTTCTCCTGCAGAGCTAACAATAACTGCGTTTAATTGTTGTGTTAAAATGATTATATTACTATAGTCCTGCTCTGTATAACTTTTATAATTGTTTTCATTAAAAAAGACGTAGTTGGGTGTTTCGGTAGTTTGAACTAATTTTTCCCGTACGATAACATTTAGCTGCTTTGCATTAATTACAAGAACTCCTCCTAAAGAGGAAAGAAATGTAGGAAAGAGGTTTTTTCTTGTCTCAGCTGAGCAGTAGAAAAATAACTGATTACAAAGATTAATAAAATCTGTTTGTTCGTTTGACAACTCCTCATGTGACGGTGTTTCGTTGTCGAATTTGAACTCTTTCAGTCCGCTCTTCATTCCAAGGTGAATCACAATCTCGCGCGCGGCTTCTTCTGACAACTGAACAGCAAATTTTAAAACCTCAACCATCTCTCGGATCTTTTTAACTGAGTCCAACTTTAAGAGGGAATTTGTACTTTCAGCCTTTTTAGATGTCAGCTCTTCTTTCAGGAAATTCCCAGCCAAGTATTCTTGGACGGATTTGTGAATAAAGTACACGCCTTTTTCACGATTCAAACTCGCCATATTTAAAACCTGAAAAAGGCCGACTTCAATCAGCCTCTCGATCAAACTGTAGCCAGCAGGTAACTGACTAAAAGGGAAATAAAGCTGGCCTTGCAAAAGGGCTTCAAAGGCCAAGCGTCCTAATGCGTATAATTCATCTGAGTAATCTTTGGCAGAAACCGATTCTTCAGCAGACTTTTTTTCACACATGTGATCAAACATGGTCGTCATGAACTGGGCGAAGATGTCTGCGCGTTCTTTTGGTAGTTCTTCACGTGTTGTTTTCCTCCAGAGCAAGCACAACATTAAGAGCAGTAGGGGAATTTGTGCTAGTTCACTTAGGTTGTGCTGCCATAAGTACCTAAAAAACTCTTGAATATCTTTATCATCTTTCAAAAATCTACGCGCGAACTCTTCTTGACGTTGACGATTAAAGCCGTCAATTTTGAATTGAGCATCACTAAAATTTGTCAACGTCTCAGCTTTCATTTCCCTTGAAGTAATTACAACACAACAATCTCTTAATTGGCTTTTTTTCCAGATTTTGAAGACAGGCGACTCGTTTTTTGAACTGTAAACATACTCATCGTAGCCGTCCAAGATAAGCAAGACTTTTTCTTGATGGCGACGAACGTAATCATACAGGTTGTCTACGGAAATTGCACCATCACCATCCAGCACTTCACAAGCCCTCAGAATGGACGGAACATCTTGGAGATTACCAACGTCACGTAATCTCACCAGAAGGACAAGATCAAATGCTCCTAATGTTTCTGAATATCTCTGCTGGGACCAGTCAAAAGTTGCTTTCTTGGTGAAAACAGTCTTGCCGATACCTAGGTGACAATAACAACAAACTGTCAATACGTCTTCAACAGATTTGTCAGTTTACTTTTATCATTTGTTATGTCATGTGAAGTGGAATCTAAAATATTAACATGTGAATATATAATTGTCATACAACTTTAGGAGAATTTATATATTTTATTTTATTTTTTACGGAATTATGTTTAAACTTTTTAAAACAATGCAGAGAGAGCAACTAATGGGTGGCAGGGTGGCATTTTGCCTCCATTAAGTTATACCAAAAATAAGTTTCCCTACCTCAAAGGAGGCATTTTGGAATTCTTAGCTACATTTAGATAAAGTTACATTTGTCGATAATGGTATCTCTTTTACATATTCAAAATTGTTCTAATAAAGACAATGGAACTGAATCCTTCATAGTACAAGTCACAGACTATTTTTAAAAATCATGTGGTAGATTAGTGCCAGCACTTAGGAAAGTGTCCCCAATTAGTTAACTGTTAAGCTTAATACATTGACACTAAAATAAAGTTATTAATATTATTATTATTAGGGCCAGGTTGTTCAAACCTGGGTTAAGATTAACCCAGGGTTAGAGCGAAATTTGAATTCAGAAATGAAAGCTTGAAAAGCAAATTCAGTTTAAATCTTTTTATCTACAATTTGATGATTAGATATTCTAAAAAGAATAGAGAAAATTATCCAAGAAAATGCTTTTGTTAAAAAGAAAAAGAAACCCAGGTTAAAATTTAACCCCAAGTTTGCACTATGGCTGTCAACCAACTGGGCCAAACTGCCAGTGACCATTAGTCTATTGTGAAGGTTGTGGTACAATTTTATCCTTGGAAGATTTTTTTTTAGTTTATCCTTTTAGCATACATTTAATAAACTTGAATTTCAGATTAATTGAGTCACAATATTATTACCATTATCACAACATTAACTGGAGTCTACAGTGTATGTTCTGATTGCTCTAAAGTCAATTAAATACATTGTTTATTATCAGGCTGGTTAACAGAAAAACTTTGTTTAAACTTTTAATTTATTTACAATGGCAACAAACCAAACTTTTCATTGGGTTTGACAGTATGGTAAAAAATTACCCCACTTGGAATGCTGATAATGTCAGCAAAAAACTCAAGAAACCTGCACATCACGTATGCACCAGCTGATAAATCGCTGGATTAAGCAAAGTACCAAACTTTTTGAAAAAAATCCACTTTTCAGGATAAAACAACCAAATCTGTCTATTTCATGTCAAATCAGGTGAAAAAGTTGGTAAAAGGCCATTTTTAGGTTTTTTGATTAATAATTATTATACAAGTAGAACAATAAGTGCCTGTGTTCTTGTTTTTCGCTAGCCTGCATAGCATGGCGGTTTTGGTTGGGCATGCAAAGTAATAAAGGCGGGCGAGGGCAGAGAATACTTTTTTCTCCTGTTAATTAAATTAAGACAATTCCTACTCTGAATTCACTCACTTACCTGGCTGTCCATAAACCAAAATTCGCTTTAGCGCAGGATCAGGGCCTCTACTGCCAAAAATCTCAGTGTAGTGGTTAAGTTCCTTTTGTGTTACTCCACTGGGTGTCCTGCGATCCTTGACCCAAGACAAGTCTGTGTAGATCTCATCAATATCAACAGCAGAGTTCTGGTTCCATGGAATGATTTTGACTTTGCTACTGGTTTTGTAAAGTGATCTCAGCTGTTTTTGGCACTCCTCAAGGCATACAGGATCTGTTAACAAGGATTTTTTGTCAATTCCAAAAAGGTTTTTTCAATAATTTATAGTAGTTGATTGAGTTGATTAGCAACCCTTATCAGGAGGGGCAGACAGTCAATTTACAAAAATTAATAAGAGAAAACAGCAGGTGGATGAATGATTGCCAAAAATAAATATTAGGTACAACAAAGAAATGCTCAGAAAAAAAATCCAAAACCTTAACAGGAATCAAACCCACAACCCTCTAGATACCGGTAGGATGCTCTAACCACTGAGCTATGGGTGACTCATATGATGAGCAGGTCATAGGTTATTTTGTTGAGGTAGCGTAGGTGGGTGGGTGGGTGGATAGACTGAGACTAAATGATACCACAACATCATTTTCAATTTTGTTTATTTTCTTAGACGGTTCCTAAATTGTTGAAATAATTCAAACACAGCTGAAACAAAGACAAGAATGTTTTCAAGAAGTTTCATTTCCCATCTGCTCGTCCTTCAAAATATTTGACCTAATGCTAAATGTTTTCCTAAGAACATGTCTCACCAAAAAGAAACCTTGGTAAATCCCCATGATAAGGCAAACATGGGCCAGGGAAAGTGATAGAAGTATATAGGGAGGAGAGAAAGCAACAGGCAAAAGTTCAGGTGGCTGTGTCACTCTTCAAAACAACACATATTAATTTTATTTTAGCATAAGCAACAAAAGGTAGCGTATAGTGTTGGACTTGCAGCATTATAGAAAATTTTGGCTGATCTTGTTGGCCAGATAGGGATCAGAAAATGGATAAAAAATGAGCTTCCAACAGCATTTTACAGCAAAATTTCCGGAAAGAAAAAGGGGTTATAAAACACCAAACAAAAATAAAAATTAGACTGCTCTCTTGGCAAAGACATATCTCACAATCATAAGAGAAAACTGTGCTCTAGAATTTGAAAGATTAGTGTTATTTCTACTGAAACCAGTGTTTATCAATCATTTAATCTGCCGGGAAGGGCATGTTTAAAACACAAAGTGCCAAAATGACGAAATGGAAAAATGACAAAATGACGAATTAGCAAAATGACTAAAATTATTTAGAAATAATACATATAATTTTTCTTTTACTAGTAATCCTCCCTACTATTCTAGTTTAGGTAGAGTTGTCACATGCACTCCACACTATTGCACAGCGATTTTTGCGCAGCCATAATCTGATTTGAAGGCTCTGGTGACGAGATTGTTGTCACGCAGAGCTCGTGTGATGTACGCACGCAAGCTCATCACACGCGCCGAAAATACAGTAAAATTCCGAAAATAAGCCCCTCCATGTATAAGCCCCTCTAAATATACGGCCCCCAAACTCGTAACGCAAAAAAACTCTTCGTTAAATCGCCCCTCCAAATATAAGACCCCCGGGGGTTTGTACTTGGAAATTGCCCTCAAATACAAAGTAAAACAAAGCAAAACGGCAGCGTGCAAAGAAAGTCGTGTCCGATAGCCCAGGGCTAGTGGATTTTGCTATCGGGCTAGTGATTTTGGTTTTTAACTTGCCCGACGGGCAAGTGCTGTTTTTTGGGGAAATTCAAATTACAGAAGGATTGTAACCAATCCTGCTAATCAAAAAGGGTTTTGAAATGACTTGTGGGCTAGTACATGCTAGCTACAGCTTGCCCGAATGGCAGGCTGTAAAACTGACTTTCTTTGCACCCTGAAAATTGTAAATTTCCTTCCAACTATAAGGTTTAAACCCAATCTATTTTGAAACACAAATTTCCCTGTGTAGATAAGCCCCTCCGAATATAAGACCGTCCAAAATTAAGCCACTCAAAAAGGGCCTTTGAAAAATATAAGCCCGGGGCATTTTTTCAGAATTTTATGGTACCTCGTCCGTGGGGAAACATGTAAAGATGAAGGAGTAAAAAGTCCAAAGTCAAAACAACTTGCTTTTGTCCTAAACTGGGTTTCAAATCCTCAGCGGCTCACTTATACCCAAATATTGTTCAAGTAATCCCCCCCCTTTCCCTGGGGGGCAGAAACTGACACCATTTTGAAAACCAAGAAGCCCGTGGGAAGAGGAGATCAGAGGCCCTTAGAACAAGAAAGATCACGTGACTGCGATAAGTCACGAACAGAAAGTGACAACAACAAGATTAGTGAGGCTTTGCATGCTGAGCAGAGTTTTGCCAGTTCATAGAAGGCAGAGAAAAAAATAACAACTGGACACAACAAAAAAAAAAACAGGGAGTTATTTGTTTTTACTGTTTAGGAAAGTCATTTTGCCATTTCGTGTTTTAAACACGCCCTAATCTGAAAATGCTCCTAAATATAGTGTAATAATTCATTGACAGGATAGTACCTGGTATGTGTTTGTCTGGCTTTGTGGTTGTCTCTGGCTGATTCCTTGCTGTCAAATCTGTAAAGAAGGAAAGTATTATAAATTTGAAAAGCCCCTAAAAACAAATTTTTCTTTTGGCCTTTGTTATTTGGTATTTTTATAATATTAATGTATGATTTGAGTTTGAAACAGAGAGAAAAATTTGAACCCAGGATATATAATATTGAAACAGTTTACACAAAAATATCTGAACAGAAAATATTCATCACTATTAATAATCAATCACCATAGAACACGGAATGTGACATACCTTCATAGTGAGGCCATTCTTTAAAAACAACAGGATCATTTAACATATTGGACACAAGAGAAGCTGCCATGATGGAAGCAAATGACTTCCAGGACTCATCAGAAGTATTGCTATCATCAGAAAAATGTGATATCCCTTTAACAATCACCCATTCAATATTCATATCATGGGCTGCAGCAAACAGTCCTGTAAGTGGGAAGAAAAAATAGGCGATGCATCCTAATATTCAATCCTCTGTGAACAAGAATCTAGCACAGCTAATTAGCTCAGAATTTTGAGCGTAGTGACTGTAATTTATAATCTTCTAAGCTCAATAATAATTTATGTTCCTGTATGGCACAATAATAATATAATAAACTACACCCCACAATAACCTTAAATCATACTGTCAATGCAGTCCCATAGTCAAATATGATTGGCAATATATTAGGTACTGTACAGTACTGCCATGATCACAAGCTGCATCTGAGGGATAATTTAGAGTTTTAGGCCTCTGATCAAATCCAATGCCAGTATCAAATTGTTATAATAGTAATATTATTATAATCAGCTTACCTTCCCCCTCTCTTTCAACTGCAATCACGTGTGATTGAGACATACGGCGTTGTTTGGTGATGAATTGACTACCACTGAATATTTCACTGTCACGGTGTACCTGTACTGACGTTTCTTCCCTGACTGGATCTTTTAATGGTGGCTTCCAGCCTTCAGTTACAAACAAGTTAAGGTTGCCAATATTTCTTCTTACTGGAGTTGTGAATTCTTCAGTTGACAGTTTAGAGGATACCACTACATCTCCTAGCTTAGTGTCTTTTGATTTTAAACCCATGCATCCACCAACAGAAAAAGTAGCCTTGGGTCTCAGTTTCATCACTGCATTTTTAATAACATTTTGAGAGCCACCTGGACCAGAAGAACCTTTATAACATCTCATCAAAGCAACTTTCAGTGCTCTAGCTTCTCCGCTTTCACCCATGGTCCCAAAGTACACGTGTCCCAGGGTCTGGTCATAACTTTTAAAAGAATTTTCCAAGAAAGTATAACAAGCTAAGAACTCACAGTCTTCGACTGTCAACAAAAGAATGTCAACAGGAAGCTGGTCATCATTCCAAGGGTTTGACTTGTTTGGAAGATCACTCATTTTAGGCACTTCAATACTCAAAGGAGGAGGGGCATGATTTCTTGACATCTGATGATCAGGATCAGCATCTCCTTTTCTTTTAAGGTCTTGATGCTGCGCCATTGAGTCTAAGTCAAAGATGTCCCTATAAAGAGTGTAAATTTAATTTAATAAGATCACCACATTACAATCCAACAACTTTTTTATCAACAAATTACCTTTATGTCACAGCTTTATTTTAAGGGTCAAACCTCTTATTATATTAGTGGACACCAGTCTGTACAGTGACCAGGAGATGTGTCGACCTACAGGTAATTATAAGATCGAGATGTTTGCCTCTTTTAGTGACAAAGGTCAAATGCAGAGTTTGTAGTCCATGACCAGTTAGTGTCTACTTTTAGAAGAGGTGTCCATCCACTTCACAAAGGTCAAAATATGCAAACACTGTGTTTGTAACTTCCTGGGTCCACAACTAGTTCTTGCTATGGAAAGGGGTCCATTTCACAAAGGTCAATATATATATGCAGTGTTTGTAAGTGTCTGCAGTGACCAAGCAATTTATGAGAGATTCCAGACCAAAAATACACTCTTTAATATTAACAACTGGGGCCATGACTAAGTCTCTATGTTTAGAGGAGAGGCCAATAATTATTACTAGCAAAGGTTTGACTGTACCATGAGGTTCAAACAAACGGTGATCAAGGCAATAGAAATGTTTGGAAAGTTAACAGTTTCTGGCCACTGTACCATTCTACTGACTGTGTACTGTGATCAATAGTATATCAATGAGTGCACCTTAAACAAATATGAGGTAATGGTATAATACTCTAGTGATGCAAGAAAGCTTTAAAGCTTTATACAATGTTAACACCCTTTGCCATTTTACTGCAATCAATTTAATAAACTCTGCTAAACTACCTTCTCCTTTGATAGCTTCACACCATTCAACTAATTGTGTGTGTTTAATTCAAATGAGATAAAATCCTGAAAATAATAAAAAGATGGTAAAGGTGACATCACAATATGAGATATTATTTTAAGCCATGCAACAACAACACCATGCACTGCCCCCGGGGGAATGGGGTACTCAACAAAGTTCTATACAGGGAGGCTCCGCCCTGAGGTCCAACCCCTAACCCCTTGAAATACTGTAAAATTCCAAAAATAAGCCCTGGGGCTTATATTTTTCAAAGGCCCTTTTTGAGGGGCTAATTTTTGGAGGGGCCTATATTCGGAAGGGCTTATGTACCAAGGGAAATTTGCGTTATAAAATCGGTTGGGCTAGCTTGTAGTTGAAAGGAAATTTTTCATTTTTGCTTTGTTTTACTTTGTACTTGAGGGCAAATTCTAAGTACAAGCCCCCTGGGGGGCTTATATTTGGAGGGGTGATTTAACGGAGGGTTTTTTGCATTACAATTTTGGAGGGGCTTATTTTCAGAATTTTACGGTACCATTTTGACAGAAAAGGTACCCCTTTCGTCTACCTTATTTTGACAAAATAATATTGGTACCCCTTTCACATACCTAGTTTAGAACTTTGTATCCCTTTTTATTATATAGATACTGATGAAATACCAGGATTTTTCCTTTTACTAAAAAATCATATCTTCATCACGGGCAGTGAAGATACTATTTTTATCTTTCACGTGTGAGGATATTGGTGTCGCCATGGTTACTAACATGATTAGCCAATTGCAAGAGAGCTTCCCGCTCAGGTTACTAAGTATTATTGTCTTTATTTTTCCTTTTTAACCTTATATCTGAGTTTCATAACATTTTTGTGACAGGTATTTTGCGATAGGTGACCACTTTAACTGCACTATTTTGCTGTTTCGAAAATGAATTAAAAAAAAGTTGTGTTTTGTGTAGGAATTTCATCAGTACCTATAAAATAAACAGAAAATTACATGGCCGCTTGGGGATACGGATTTTATCTTCTCGTGCTGAAAGTATCTCGCACTTGTTCGCGTCGCTTACTTGATCATGAGAGATACTTTCAGCACTTGAAGATAAAATTCGTATCCCCACGCAGCCATGTAATATCCTCTGTTTAACTGCTGATAAGGCACTTTAAGCAATTAGGTCCAATGATTGGCACAATTGGGTCTGCTTTAAAAGACTGCATAACAATATTTAAAGTCAATGCTGAAATCAAACAGGCTTACGAATTATTTTATAAAAACAAATTTAGTGAAACTGATGGCGACCCGCATAAAACATGGCAGGTCATCCGAATGAGCTAATACTTCTCATAAATCCAGCAGGTCTTCTGTTAAGGAATTAAGTCCGAATGGAGTTTCTATGACTAATTCAACGGCTATGTCAAACACTTTCGATGATCACTTCTCTACAATTGCATGGCCCAAAACTGCCTTGCAAAATACCTTTAAACAATTGGCCCCAGTTTTCAGGAATTTAAATATCTCTGGCCTTTAAAGTGAAAGATTCCAAATTCATCCCCACTGATAGTAATCAGGTGTTGTCTCTTTTTAAAAAACTGAAGAAGTCTAAAGGTGCTCAGGTCCAGATGAAATATCTATAGTCAGCTTATAACCTGAGATCAGGTGTTATTTTATTTTATTTTTTTGCTTCTATGGCTCGAGAGGAAAAAAAAATAACGCCTGATACATTTATTTAACAAGCTATCAACTGCCCCCTAATTTACATAATCTAATGTCTGTTCAACCTGTCATGTTATTAGCCAATAAGCGTTTACCATACGGGAATCAAATTTTGGCGCGGATAATGTCTGTTTTAAAATCAGTTTTTAGGGAAAAGAAAATTTTTAAGTACGTCCATGTTCAGATGGCGCTTCCTAAAAAAAAATTTTAAATGTGATGTTTTTGTGATGAAATACTGCTAGCTGGAGCTGCCACACCTTTATTTATTTTAACAGCTACAAATAATAAAGAATTTACTGGTTAAAGCTCGTTGCCTTCGTTCTGTATCGAAAGCAGTGAAAAAAGAATTATAGGCTGAAGCACCATATTTCACGCACTGGAAAGTGTTGTGAAAGCGAAGATCGCTCAGAAAAATTCACAGGTTTCTGAAGGAGGAATTACAGTCAAGCCGGGTCAAGATTCGATTCATGAATTGATTATTTGAAAAGTGAACCCGTTTGTCGCTTCTGTAACTTGTAGCCAGTATCAAATTGCATTCAAATAATCGGTGTAAACGATGAGATGGAAAATATTTCAGTGGATGAAATTTCTATTTAGGCATTCTTCAAATTAAAAAAAACTGAGCCGGCAGAAATTTCATAATGAACTCGCATGTGTATTCACTGCTCATTACGCAAGCAAAAATGCAGACTGAAATCAGCAAAAACTAACGGATGGCAGCATTTTGGCCAATTGGAACAGCGCAAATCATTTGTATTGTTTCCTATCCAATCAGAAAAAAGTCCAGATTCTGGCTTTTTTACATCCGACAAACAAATGAATCATGCCCTCTTCCCATGAGAGTCATAAACATAGGGAGAGGGCATGATCTCAGGCTAGTCAGCTTATTATAGATTGTGCTTATTCAATTGCACCTCATTTCAATTACATTTAATAGTTCTTTAGCGCGCTAATGGTATATTTCCTAGGATGATTGGAAGTCTGCAAGGGTTACTTCTCTATTCAAGTACGTGGCAAAAGAGGCAACATAGACAATCATCGTTCAATATCAGTTATCTCTATAATTGGCAAAGTATTTGAAAGAATTATCTATCATCACCTCTTTGCCAATTCTATTGGATCATAGTATTTTCTCTAAGAACCAAAATCCAGATTCCATTGTGCTCCATTCAATAGTTACAGCCTTATTAGAGGCCTGTAATATTGATATAGGTAACGTTAACACTGTTGCTTTTCTTGACCTTAAGAAAGCGTTTGACACAGTCAGTCATGATATCCTAATGTCTAAATACGTCTTTATAGTATATCACGGTCATGTTACCCATAAATGTTTTTTCTCCTATTTGGATAATCATACTCAGAAATGTCTTGTCAGTGGTTCCCTTTAAGAATGTTGCACCGTAAAGTGTGGTTTTCCCCAAGGAACAACATTAGGGCCTCTACTGTTTTTGCTATATATCAATGATTTGCCCAATTGTCTGCTTCATTTTGAACAAAGGATGCATGTTGATGATACCCATCTGACTTATTCGAACGGCAATATCCACTCCATTCAGTCTTCCCTGAATGAAGACTTGCTCAACATTAATCACTGGCTTAATCACAAATAAATAATTTATTAATGTTACATATGACTAAAACTGAATTCATGTTAAACGGCTCAAGGCAGAAGCTTAATAATCTACCTAATCTCTGCCTTCCTTAAATATAAAATTAATAATGTTCTGATCAAACATTCTCATTCGTCTAAGTCTCTTAGCATGCTTATTGATGAAAATCTAACATGCAAAAACCATGTTGACACTGTAGTACACTATATTAAAGAAAATTGAGTCTGGTAACCGATCAATCATTGTTTGCCCCCTCCCACCTTGTATGCTGTCTATTGTGGTCGCCAATCACATTTTGACAACTGCAGCATGCTATGGGGTAGCTCGCACGCCTATAGGGTACTGAGCACAACCTCCTCCTATAGGTCATTATAGGGAGTACCCCCCCC
>BOPM01000874.1:95235-121340 GCA_022179025.1 Porites australiensis | reverse complement strand
GACGACAGATGTCATAAATAGCTTCATTATCCACCATAAAGGCACAGTCAGAATGTTCCAAGGTGGTGTGAGTGGTCAGAATGGAGTTGTAAGGTTCAACCACTGCTGTTGCAATCTGAGGTGCTGGGTAGATAGCAAACTCCAATTTGGATTTCTTGCCGTAGTCAACAGACAGACGCTCCATGAGAAGAGATGTAAAGCCAGAACCCGTGCCTCCACCAAAGGAGTGGAAGATAAGGAATCCTTGCAAGCCAGTGCATTGGTCTGCCTGGTGAGAATAGAACAGATCAATTTGTTAATAGAGCGAAAGGAACTACTTGTTGTTGTTGATGTTTTTGTAACAGAACATTAAGGAAAAAAAAATGTTCGGCAAGTTACTGACCAGTTTTCTGATCCTGTCCAAAACAATATCAATGAGCTCCTTTCCAACAGTGTAGTGTCCACGAGCATAGTTGTTAGCGGCATCTTCTTTGCCGGTTACCAACTGTTCTGGGTGAAAAAGCTGTCTGTAAGTGCCAGTCCGAACCTCATCTGTAAGAAAAAATTATGAAGAATGTTTATTTTTTACAATTTGATGGCCTGTTACATGCAAACAAACAAGAAACAAAACACGAGAGAAAAGAAGAATGCCATAAGGATGGTCAACAAAAAGAGTCATAGACCCCCATGTGAGTCTGACCACTTTAAAAATAAGAAAAAAGAAAGAAAAGGGAATTACATAGATAAAATAATAATAATAATAATAATAATAATAATAATAATAATATTCGAGAGATTATCGAGTAGACAAGAAGTCCGCTTCTCCCTTCTCAAAACTACAAATACACTTGTAGCACATTCATTCCACATATCAACAATCCATCAAAAAAACTAGAGTTGAAAGTTTCAGTCTTAGTATAATTCTTCTAAGTATAAAATCATCCGTACCTCTCAGAGAGTACCAAACAGAATCTGAGTAAAATTGAATAAGAGGAGGCATATCTATATTAATGTACCCTGCATTAAGAACTTTATAAGAAAACAAAACATCAAGTTAAGTTTTTCTATACGAGTGCCGTAATCTGTCTTTTCTAACCTAATTGAACCTTTCTCCACTTCGGTCTTTCTTAAGGGCCACTAGTTGTTCAGTTGAAGTACTGTCTCGTGTTATCCTCGTTAAATAAAGTTGATTATTATTATTATTATTATTATTATCAATCATTATAGGTTTTCAAAATAAAATTAGTGCTCTTTGTTGAATTATTTCCAATTTGTTGATGTTACTTGCTGTCAAGAGAGAATGAGCTAGATCATTCGCTCTTGTTGCTGTGTAATACCGTGTGGTACGAAATTTTTGCGAGTTCTAATTTTTCGATTTTTGCGTTTTTTCCAGCGATCCGTAAAAGAAATGTTCCCGCAAATAAAAATTACCGCAAACATTTTTCCCGCAAAAATTTACTCCAGAGTAAATATTCTCTAACTTAAATTTGCTACACAAAAATACAGTACTAAAAAGTCGTGCCTGTTCAATCACAACTTGTCTCTTTCATTAAGAAAAGACTGGTTTATTGCTTGAAAATATGTATTTCTATTGCACGTACTCAATAAAAACGAAAATACTATCAATGCTGGGTACTGGGTACTTTCTGAAAATCGCAAATATTAATTCCCAGCAAGAAAAACCAATCTGTCATAATTGCAAAACTCAGTTCCCGCAAAACACAAAAAGTTATCCATCCGCAAAAATAAACTCCCGAAAAAATTTCGTGCCACACGATAGGACAGTACTCAAGTTGGGATCTTACCACGGGGGCAATACAACTGAGTTCTTACAGTGGCAACGCTATCCAGACCTTTCAGACCTTTGCAAGTCCTTTTCTAAAAAAAGACTAACAAACTTGTTTTCTTTACTAGATATTTTATCAACATGAGCATTCCAGGGTATAGCAACATAACAGCAAAAATTCTCGGATCGGTGGCCTTGAAAGTCACTTGACCACTTAGAGTAGAATTAAAGTCAAACTGAGACTAAAATTTAACGCTCTATTGAAGTATATTCAGAAATATCGAAACTTTCAACTGTTTTAGGAATACACCGAACGCCTACCAATAACTGTGGGTTCTAAATCGACAAACACAGCGCGAGGAACATGTTTTCCCGCTCCAGTTTCGCTGAAAAACGTGTTGAAGGAATCATCACCACCGCCGATGGTTTTGTCGCTCGGCATCTGGCCATCAGGCTGAATTCCATGCTCCAAGCAGTACAACTCCCAACAAGCATTTCCAATTTGAACTCCGGCTTGGCCAACGTGGACTGAAATACATTCACGCTGAAATGAAGGTGATCAAATAAATCAAAACTGAGTGTATTTCAGAGAAATCTTTAATTCTACTTATTATATTTGAAACTGTATATAAGGAGCCAATTTCTCCTTTTTTACTGAAACGGCAAATTATTTTGAGATTATTTGAATCCTGATGAGGGAACCGTCATACTATTGTAGCTCATGTTTAAAACTGGCATCAGTTAGTAAACCATGCTGTAAATTGGTATAATTTTACTAGATTCTATCCAAATGGCTGGGCAAACCATTGCTGGTTTGCACGTGACGTCACGGCGGCCATGTTGGTGGTCAAGAACAAAAGCATTTCTCTCCTCTGGGAACTAAACTCTATTTTCATGTAAATTCTTCGAGGAAATATTCTTTTGTTTTGACCCCCAACATGGCCGCCTTGTCACGTGGTTGCAAACCAAGAATTTAAAGACATCTGTTTTTGTTATTTGGTTATACGCTTGCGCCCCATAACGTTTTGAGGCAAAATATCTCTCTCGGAAATACTAATCGGGGTTGATTGTGTAATTAGGCGCCAAAATCATTTTTTTAAATATTAAATGGGAAAAAAAACAAACTTAAGACCAAATTAAAAGTGCCCCGGAATAGTCACAGTCAAATCATTTTTTTTTTCGGTGATCGGGGGTATGAGAATTACTGCAAAGCACAGAGTAATACGCACTCGAACAGACAGATCCGTGCCGGAGCGGTGAATGCCGTTTTAGAAGTGTCGAAAGTTCATGAAAATTAGCGCACTCAACTCCAATTTTGGTGGACTAACTTATCTTAGAAAATATGGAAAACAGACCGTTAAACTTACCATTTTGATTTAAATGGATGATTTTGCCACGAAAAGTGATCTTAGTTAGCGTTTGAAGTGTGATTTTGTTCTTCGAAGAGAAGGTAACGTCTCTTAAGCGAAGAAAACCAATGCAATAACGGTTGTCAGAGATTTGTGCGGTTTATAACAAACTTATTTGTCACATAGCAACCACCAAGTATTGACATCATCATAAAATCTGTTCAATAAAAGAAACAAAAAGAGGATTGTTTCACAGTCCCTGTCCTGCAGTGCGTCGTCATGACGACATATCAATGGCATTGTAGAGGGCTATTGATATTCTAATGATGCAGAGCTTATCAGGCTAATGTTTTGTTTATAGCAGTGCTCGTTTATTTCTAAAATTATGCCAATAAATTATGCTAGTTTTGTAAACTATGCGTATGTTATCAAGAAATGCAGAGATTTTGCTCCTACTTTTTACTTAGAATTTGCTGAAAACACCTCAATAACTAGGAAAAAAAAAACAAGTAAATGACGAACACATTCTACATTCTAGAAACTTTAACGGTGCATAATTCATTGTCTGACATGCAACTATAAATACTCAAACAATTAACAACCCGCACGCAGAGAGGACGCCATTTCAGGGTAGCCGAGTGGGTTATGTGCGGTGGCCCACAAGTGCACTCCGAAATAAAAATTACACTCCTTATCTTTAAACACACTCCGAATTCTAAAAGCTCACTCCTAATTCTAATAACTCACTCCGAAATCCAAATCTATACTCCAGTTTCCAAGTCATCACTCCGAATTCGAAAACTCCACTCCGAATTCAAAAACATCACTCCGAATTCGAAAACGTCACTTCCAATTTGAAAACATCACTCTGAATTCGCAAACATACTCCGAATTTAAAATCACCACTCCTAATTCCAAAACTCCACTACGAATTCGAAAACATCACTCTAAATTGGAAAACATGGCTACAAATTCGAAAACTTCACTCCCAATTCTCAAACTCCACTCCCAGTTCGAAAACTTCACTCCCAGTTCCAAATCCAAAACCCAGAGTCCTCGGGCTCTTTTTTCAGCGGGTGGAGCCCGAGGGAGGGACTAGGGGAGGTTTTGTTGAAATGCAACGCGGGATATTTAGTAAATTTTCAAGATGGCGGTGGCAAACCCACCCTGCGAGCAGTGGTTTCTCCGCCAAACTGACATCCTCCTCTCACAAGACATTTCACTTTTCTTATATGAAATTTCCTGATGAAATGTTCATAAAAGTCAAAGTGTCTACAATTTTTAAGGGAAAAAACAATTCAGGATAGATTGAGTGGGATTCGAACTCGGAGCATCCGATCTGGAGTGCATCACTCTAATCTCTACACCTTGTCTACACCACCGAGGATTTGGTGACGAATATCTGTTTGATTTAAATATATAACCCTAACCCCAACCCTAACCCTAGTTTGTGTACGAATCATTAATGTGTCAACGTCAGTTTGGCGGATGGAATTAAGTGTAGGCCGGTTTCTCCAGGCCGGACGCTACGCTTCGATGGGAAAGAAACCACTGCGAGCAACCGTTTGCTTTTCCATCGAGCATGCGCATCCACGTGATGACTACGAATATCCAACGACAAGACGGCAAAGAAAACTTCAACAAAACAATAGGTTTAAAAACAACAACTTTCCACCTCTGTACCAGGATTTGAGTACGTGCCATGATTGGCCTGGAAAAAAGCCATTGTCAATTTGCCAATCAGGTTGAAGGAAAATTTGAAACGTATTTCCGGTAATTCATTGACTCCGTTGGGGGCCCAGAACAAGGAAATTGGCGCTGCTACGCAGATGTTAGTAACCGGGGATATATTACGTCTGCGACACAGGTTACCCCAGGGATTTTTCTTTAAAAATTGAGAGGGTTTTGATAATCGCGCTGAAGTATTAATTACCGCCGTAGCAGTTGTAGTACACCACAGTTACTTACAAGAAAACGATTATTACCAAAAGACAGATGGAGTTCTGGGCACGAGATTACAAAAAAGACCTTAAACAGTTCCTCAATAAAGTAGAAAGAATGTTAACTGGTCTTGTTCTCTGTGAGTTCACGAAGTTTTCCTACGATTAATGCAAACATGGGGCTAAATTAATCCTGACTTCTCGAAAAGAATTTGTATGTGCAGTCAAATGGTGACGATTGAAATAAGGGAATAATTTTACAAAAGCCATTAAATACTTTTCTTTTGACTTAATGTTCTTAGGAGGTACATTAAAACTTGGATATACAACTGGCCATAGATTTCTGACAAATTTTTCGCAATTACGTCACGTGCGGAGGATCATTAAAAAATATAATAAAAGTCAATAAACACAAATTTGAATTAAATAAACCCGCTGCTTTATTAAGTTGAAAAACATACATTCAGTTTTGCTGTGAGAATAATGCATCTAGTATTCTTCTCCTTCCTCTTCTTCACCCTCAGCATCAACAGAATCCACGCCAACTTCCTCATAATCCTTCTCCAGTGCGGCCAAATCTTCACGAGCCTCAGAGAACTCTCCTTCCTCCATACCCTCACCCACATACCAGTGGACAAAAGCACGCTTGGCATACATCAGATCAAACTTGTGATCCAGACGGGCCCAGGCCTCAGCAATAGCTGTGGTGTTACTCAACATACAAACAGCACGCTGAACCTTGGCCAAGTCACCACCAGGAACAACTGTGGGAGGCTGGTAGTTGATGCCAACCTGAGAAGTTAAAAGAAATTGATTACAATATGCCTTTTTCTAGCTTACATTTTACAAGGTGTGTGAAAGCTAAGAGCAGCTTCCGTGTCTTGGATGTGAAACATATACGAATACGCAAGCTGATTTCAAAAAAAATTAAGACGGCTTTACCAACCTTAAAGCCGGTTGGGCACCAGTCTACAAACTGAATGGTTCTCTTGGTCTTGATTGTCGCTATAGCTGCATTCACATCCTTAGGTACTACATCACCACGGTACAGCAGACAGCAAGCCATATATTTGCCATGACGTGGATCACATTTCACCATCTGATTGGATGGCTCAAAACAGGCATTAGTGATTTCAGCAACAGTCAACTGTTCATGGTAGGCTTTTTCAGCAGAGATAACCGGAGCATAAGTGACCAGTGGAAAGTGGATACGTGGATATGGAACCAAGTTAGTCTGTAATATATTACAACAAGGCAACAACTTAAAAATCAAGTCCTATCAAAAGTAGAATTCTTTACTCTATTCTCTTTACTTTTAATACTTTCTTACTAAATCAAGGCATCAACCTTTTGTGATTTCTTCCTCCACAGATTATGAACTGGTTTGATCTTACAGATTCTGCTAAAGCAGTTCACATTTACCAGGCGGTACTTTTACTTATTTTTGCTGTCACTTTTGGTCAATGATTTCGTCTTCACATATAGCTGTGAATTTATTTGCAACAACGCTGTCTTTCGTGACGCCGGTCGTGAAAAAATGCTTTTCAACCTCATTCCCATTGATGTCAGTGACAAACTTCAGGTGATGGAATAATTGAAAGTTTGATCGGTGCCAGCTGGCTCTGAAGAATTAGCCGGAGATAAGAGCCAGTCAGAAACAGAGAAATATTTTTGAATGGATGATTTTAACACTTATTAGAACTAGGTACTAAGAAATAATTTAACTCGTAAGTTATAGCTACCTGGAATTCAGTCAAGTCGACATTCAGTGCACCATCAAAGCGCAGTGAAGCAGTAATGGAGGATACGATCTGACCAATCAGACGGTTCAGGTTGGTGTAAGTTGGTCTTTCTATGTCCAAGTTACGACGACAGATGTCATAAATAGCTTCATTATCCACCATAAAGGCACAGTCAGAATGTTCCAAGGTGGTGTGAGTCGTCAGAATGGAGTTGTAAGGTTCAACCACTGCTGTTGAAATCTGAGGTGCTGGGTAGATAGAGAACTCCAATTTAGATTTCTTGCCATAGTCAACAGACAGACGCTCCATGAGAAGAGATGTAAAACCAGAACCAGTACCTCCACCAAAGGAGTGGAAGATAAGGAATCCTTGCAATCCAGTGCATTGATCTGCCTGTTTAAGTGAACAAAGGTGAGAAGGATTACTAACTTTCATACAACAGCTTGTGATGAGACTGACGGAAAATGGCCTTTATAGTTCACTAACCAGTTTTCTGATCCTGTCCAAAACAATATCAATGAGCTCCTTTCCAACAGTGTAATGCCCGCGAGCATAGTTGTTAGCGGCATCTTCTTTGCCGGTTATCAACTGTTCTGGGTGAAACAGCTGTCTGTAGGTACCTGTGCGCACCTCATCTGTAAGAAAAAATTTTATAGGTTGTTTATTAGTTTTCTTCACTTAGATAAGAAAATCACTTGAGAAATTTCCATTTTAGCTGTTCTTAGAAACAGTGTATAACGGTCCACCGGTCTGTTTGTTTACTGTTGTTGCTTAGGTTTCGCAACAAATCGGCCATAGCAACAGCTGTCAACAGCAAAAACTCGGTGGCCTTGAAAGCCACTTGACCTCTTAAAGTGGATCTCTATTTCAAAATATTACTGAATTAACCTAAGGCTAAAATTTTGAAAGTATTTTCAGAAAACATATGAAACTTTCGAGAACACACCGCACGCTTACCAACAACTGTGGGTTCCAAATCAACAAACACAGCGCGAGGAACATGTTTTCCCGCTCCAGTTTCACTGAAGAAAGTGTTGAAGGAATCATCTCCTCCGCCGATGGTTTTGTCGCTCGGCATCTGACCATCAGGCTGAATTCCATGCTCCAAGCAGTATAGCTCCCAACAAGCATTTCCAATTTGAACTCCGGCTTGACCAACGTGGACAGAAATACACTCGCGCTGAAGTGAAAGTCATCAAATAAATCAAAACTGAGTATATTCTAGAGAACTCTTTAATTCTACTACATTGAAACTGTTTGTAAGTAGCCATTTTCTTCTTTTTTTACTCAAACGGTAAATAGTTGTGAGATTTGAATCCTGATGAGGGAACTGTTAATACCAGTTCACGTTTAAAATTCGGATCAGTTGTTAAACCATAATGTAAATTAGCATATTTCTACTGGATTCTATTCCAAAATGACTGAGAAAGAATTGTCTGTGAACTCAACCAAACATATCTATGTTCTTGGTAGTTGGCTATGATTTCCTTTTAAGCCCAGCTACGGCTTAATTTCGGGCAAAATATCTGAAATACAAATCAGGGTTTTCTGTAATCAGGTGCCAAAATAATTCTTTTCACTCAAGAGAAGAAAACCAAAACTAAAACCATATTAAGCTTGTCCAGGAATTGTCAAATCGTGGTTTTCATTGGTGATCGAAAATGTAAAAAGTACTGCGAAGCACAGCAGAGTTATCAGGTATGTTCATGAAGGCCATTTTAGAAGTGTTGAAAGTTCATGAAAATTAGCGGCGCACTAGCTCAATCTCTTTTGGTGGATTAACTTATCTCAATTAATATAGAAAACGAAACGTTAAACTTACCATTTTGATTTAAAGGAATGATATTGCAACAAAAAGGGATCTAAAGTTAACGTTTGAGCTGCGATCTTGTTCTTCAAAGAGAAGGCAACGTCTGTTGAGCGAAGAAAGCAAATGCAATAACGGTTGTCATAAATTTGTGCGGTTTATTACAGGTTTATTTGTTACATAGCAACCACCGAGTATTAACACCTTCATAAAACCCGTTCATCAAAAAAACAAAGAGACGATTCTTTTAAAGTCGATCTTCATTAGCTCCTGTCCTTACATATTATCAGTCATTACAGTACTTCGTCATGGCGACATAACAATGCAGAGCAAATGTTTTTTTTTTTAATGTCAAAAATGCATTCGAATTTTTTGAAATCGTGCTTGCAGCATCCAACGCTATCACGTTCCAGACGCTGCGTTACGCTTTTGAAACCGGGCCAACATGTGGCGACATGGTTCTTCAATCGCACATTAAAATAAGCAGTCAAGTCTGCTGAACAGGTTGAAACAGACCTTATTTTACCCCTTTTTTTTGGCAACAAAGACCATTTCGAGACAAGCGCGACGGCTTTGAGGTAGCCTTCCACGAAGACGTTTCTCGTAAGAGGAAATACGACCCCATCTAAACGCACGCGTGGGAGGCTAGCTTTGGGGCCCGGACAGGCTTTCCTGCTAGCTAACAGAAATCGCGAGAGTCGAATATCAAGATGCGGGGACTGAGCCGTTAAAGATTAGTGTTCTTTCCCAGTTTAAGTGTGACCCTAATGGAAGGCTGTATAATTCATTGCAGCCAGCGGTAAATGAAACTCAAACCTGCTCCAATATTGTCCAACATCATTCAGTACCATCCGTCAAAATGGATACACATTGCTAAATATTGCATAACTATTTGAATACGCTGATACTATATTATGCTTTAATATATCCTTATTTCAGCTATAGCATGAGTGAGTTGTTGCCGCACACCGCACCCATATGTAGAATTCTTCTGCTTAGCCCAGACTGTGCTTAGCCTAAAGCAGGAGCGGATAGATTATCAACCTCGTCCCCAGGGCGCTGAAGCCAGTGAAAAGCGCCTTGAGGACGAGGTTGCAAGATTATACCAGGAGCCCATAACTGTGATAACTCATTTAGCCTGGTCCAGGCGTTCAGATAGTAGAGCGCGGCGGTCAATACGGAGCGAGTTAAATTATACACCGGGAAAACGGGGGGCGAGTTCTCTCGCTCTCGCCCCCCCCTCCCCCGTTTTCCCCGTGTACAATTTAACTCGCTTCCTACTGACTGCCGCGCTCTTCTATCTGAAAGCCTGGAACAGGCTACAACTCATTGTACATGTACTCGATCAACGTATAGTGTAAATAATAAATAAATCTGTAAGTAGACCTTTATACGCGCCCAACCTCGTTCCCAGGGTCCTCTCCTACTTGTCTCCTCGCCTGGGAACGAGGTTGACACACGCCTACACAAGCTCCCTGGTCTTAAAGTACTGAGGGCTCAAGATTGCACGTGACGTATCTAGTGAGGACAAAAGATATTTAGTAGGTGTGACAACGTAAAGTTGCAGTGGATATAAGGTTTTCCTTCGGCCAGGGTTACTTATCGACGGAGAGGCTTTCACTTTGCTTTTAACTTATACCAGAGACATTGGAACATTTACTTTTTTCTCTAACAATGGTAAGCTTGAATTGTATCAGTGACTTTCTGTGTGATCAAATTCACAACTACAAGGAATTTAAACCCATTAATTATTTCTTTCAAGTACCATATATCTCTCGAGATGACTATTTTCGCTTTCGACGACTAAGCTCTTTTCTGTTTCAACAGAGATCGATGATTGATATCAAGAATGTGGTTTATTTATATTTAACTAAGTTGAAATCCTTTCACAGCGCGAGTGTATTTCCATCCATGTTGGTCAAGCGGGAGTTCAAATTGGAAATGCTTGTTGGGAGTTGTACTGCTTGGAGCATGGAATTCAGCCTGATGGCCAGATGCCGAGCGACAAAACCATCGGCGGAGGAGATGATTCCTTCAACACGTTTTTCAGCGAAACCGGCGCAGGGAAACATGTTCCTCGCGCTGTCTTTGTTGATTTAGAACCTACTGTAGTCGGTGAGTTAAACTATGCAGTAACGAATACTTTGAAGGTATAATCCAGCGCTATACCTTGAATTAACAGCGGAAGAAACCAGGAGAAAATTTCTTATTTATATAGTTTTGTGGTTCTTCAAAAAAACCTGCGTACAACCAGACGAATTAATTAACGTCTGAGTTTATCTATTAATGGTTTCTCAGGGTATTTCAGGAGTAGGACTAATCAATTGTAGGTCTTAGATACTTTGTATTGACAAAAACGCACCATGATCAATGATTACTATTAGTTTAGTTTCGCTATTTGCCGCAAAACGATAAATTGAGGAAGAACTTTCAATTAGAGGGCGGACCTTTTTCCTGTCAGGATCAACAATAACATGCTACCGGTTTGGCAATTCACAACTTGCTATTGCCCTGTGGTCCATTATGCTAGGTAAGAAAGATACACATTTAATTTTTATGGAACAGTTGCCTCTCATATTCTAGAAAGAAGTCGTTCCTTGCTCGTAGACAGTAGTGATTCAATCTTTACGGAAAGTAAATAGTAAGACTTCTTGACAAAGGAAGACAATCCCGGTTAACAATAGACCAATGTCGCAACGCCGTTGGACGCAAAAGTGACACCAGCGGGATATGGCCACGCTCCGAGGAATATGAATGAAATCAAAGTCGTTCCCACGGCCTCCGCTTTTTTAAATCCTGGGAATAAAGTTGGCATAAAACGACCTTTCGTATGCGTTTTAATATTTGAGTGTATATTTACAGCCCCGTACCAAGAAAAGAGAAAAGCTTATGAGAACTAATAAAATGATCATTAAAGGGAATTTGTGTGTGGATCAGACAAATAAGGCGTTTGAAAGTGATCCACCTTTATCGTGAGAGGGTATTCATTGAAATTCACTTGGAATGTTAGCCTGCGTGTCAGGCGTTCGAAAGACAAGAGGAA
Organism: Porites australiensis; assembly: GCA_022179025.1. Classification (NCBI taxonomy): domain Eukaryota; kingdom Metazoa; phylum Cnidaria; class Anthozoa; order Scleractinia; family Poritidae; genus Porites; species Porites australiensis. The sequence continues at coordinate 109,694 of BOPM01000874.1, read as the reverse complement.
GGGAATTAGGGCGCGAGACCACGCGCGAGAGAGGCGCCCCCTCACGTTTCTCTCGCGCCTAAAACTCCCTTTCCCATCCCTTTCAAACGCCTTCCACGCAGGCTAGGAATGTGTGCCCTGAGTCACTGGATAGCTCAATTTCAGACTAATGTATTATCAACACCCTTCCCGACCAACACCCCCTCCCCTCCCCTCCCCTCCCCCACGACAGGATATTCGCGTCTGGGCAGAGATAAGAGACCTTTAAATTGGAGGACTAGAACGATCACGAGGACAAGATTGGACTTAAGTTTTTTTCGCGTATTCTCAAAAACTAGATACCCTTAGAAAGCTTTTATTGTACCTTTTGGTTAAAACGGTTATTTTCATTTAAGGAGGTTAAGCCCTTTCCGATCACTAACCGATAAAACTTCTAACATTTGATAACTTGTTTCCGTCACTATAGACTACGAGTAGTCCCCCATTTTTCCTCAGGGATAGTAGAGCGAGCGAAACGCGAGTGCGCGGGTGTCGCCTTTTCTCGCGTGGGGTGATTTTCACGCGCGCTCGCGTTTCGCTCGCTCTACTATCCCTGTGGAAAAATGGGGGACTACTCGTAGTCTAGGTCACTACGACATTCTCGCTAAAACCCGCATTAGAGTGACGGCGGCTGTTGCGTTTTCCGGCCAAAATAACGCCGCTTCACTCACGGCGCATTACTTGGTGTTGAGAAAATCTCGTTCTCGCAGTCATCCTTGTCTTAGAATCTAAAGGTCTCTATTCCTGCAGAGGCGATCATAAGGCAAGAACGTTTTTTATGTTACAGATGAGGTGCGCACAGGTACCTACAGGCAGCTGTTTCACCCAGAACAGTTAATAACCGGCAAAGAAGATGCCGCTAACAACTATGCTCGGGGGCACTACACTGTTGGAAAAGAGATGATCGATCAGGTTCTGGATAAGATTAGGAAGCTTGTAAGTATTTATATTAAGAGCCATGACATACTCGTTCACCATTTTTCTTTTTAGTTCATAAATTTAAAACCTAAAGAAAAAAGCGCACAGTTAATGTAATGCAACATAATTTTACAATAATAAATCAATATATCATTTTGCCCCTAACTTCTTCGAAAGTCGGCATAGTTGCTAAGTCATGCGGTTTTTGTTGACGCTTCGACAGCCTATCATGAAAGACTCTTTGTTTAATATTTTGCCCTTAGGCGAAGATTTCCAGTGAATTAAGGTCACCCATAGCCTTTATTGCAGTCAGTCCGCATACAAGTGGTAATAAGTGTCTGTGATGCGGGCACTGTCACCCAGTGCCTCTCAACCAAGAGAAAGAAGGCCCAAGTTTTTCTTTTTCATATAGTCACAAGCTCTGCCCCACTTTCACTTCGTGTGAGTTTACAGCTAATAACAATATTACATTTTTTAATGGTTCTGTCGCTTTCTATAGCTGATGAGTAAATAATGTGCCGGCGTTTTATCCTTCAAGCCTTCTTATTATTTCTGGTTCTATTTTATGGGTTTCAAGTTTTTTAACTGTTTCATCTCACAGGCAGACCAATGCACAGGCTTGCAGGGATTCCTTGTTTTCCACTCTTTTGGTGGAGGTACTGGTTCTGGCTTTACATCTCTTCTCATGGAACGTCTGTCTGTCGACTATGGCAAGAAATCCAAATTGGAGTTCTCTATCTACCCTGCACCGCAAGTTGCAACGGCAGTCGTTGAACCTTACAACTCTATTCTGACCACTCACACCACATTGGAACATTCTGACTGTGCCTTTATGGTGGATAATGAAGCCATTTATGACATCTGTCGTCGTAACTTGGACATAGAAAGGCCAACTTACACCAACCTGAACCGTCTGATTGGTCAGATCGTATCCTCCATTACTGCTTCACTGCGCTTTGATGGTGCACTGAACGTTGACTTGACTGAGTTTCAGGTACAGGGTATAAAAAAACTATAATCATAGTTTAAGACATGTGAAAAGTAAGTGTTTAAGTGCGTGAACATTTTGCGCGTGTTTTTATTTTTTTTTTCAGACCAACTTGGTTCCATATCCACGTATTCACTTCCCACTGGCCACTTATGCTCCAGTTATCTCTGCTGAAAAAGCCTACCATGAACAGTTGAGTGTTGCTGAAATCACCAATGCCTGTTTTGAGCCAGCCAATCAGATGGTGAAATGTGACCCACGTCATGGCAAATATATGGCTTGTTGTCTACTGTTCCGTGGTGATGTAGTACCCAAGGACGTGAATGCTGCTATAGCGACAATCAAGACCAAGAGAACCATTCAGTTTGTGGACTGGTGCCCTACTGGCTTCAAGGTTTGCTGTGTAGTTACGTGTATAGGTAGACTGAGCAATAGCCTGCGTAGCAAGTTCTGCGAGACTTCGTTGCGAACGTTGTAACGAGACCGAAAAAGAGGGATGAAGGGGAAGGAGAAGGGGAGAAAAGTTTTTATCTTCTCCCCTCACCCTCCCCCTACGTCCATATTTCTCGATACAACTTTCGCGCAATAAGTCACTGAATCGGAAACGCTTGCTACTAAAATAAAAAGGCGAAAGAGAGTGGAAAGTACTAAAGGTGACTTACGGTGACTTTCCTCTCTGCCACTGGACTAATCGGTTTAAGATCTACGCGCGCCGTCGTCGTTGTCGTATGCCGCGTTGTGTTTATTTTAGTTGACAATGATTTTCTTGGTTGTATTGTATCTTTCAACCGAAAAAAAAAAGCAGACCAGCGGCGAATAAATCGTTTGGAACTGATTCATTTTTCAGGTTGGCATCAACTACCAGCCTCCCACAGTTGTTCCTGGTGGTGACTTGGCCAAGGTTCAGCGTGCTGTTTGTATGTTGAGTAACACCACAGCTATTGCTGAGGCCTGGGCCCGTCTGGATCACAAGTTTGATCTGATGTATGCCAAGCGTGCTTTTGTCCACTGGTATGTGGGTGAGGGTATGGAGGAAGGAGAGTTCTCTGAGGCTCGTGAAGATTTGGCTGCTCTGGAGAAGGATTACGAGGAAGTGGGTGTGGATTCTGTAGGTGATGAAGGCGAGGACGAAGGAGACGAGTACTAGAGAGGCTCAGAAAAAAATGTGCTGTAAACCCAATAAAAGTTTACTGAGAATTTACATGGAAGTGAATGTGTGATTACTTAAGATAAAAAAAAAGAACCGAAAGAATAAGAGAACAACCTAAAAAACCGAAAGGCTGGAATGATCTCGCTGATCATTTTTAATTCGTTTTTTATGAGCGGTGAAACTACGTAGTAGCTCTGGCATCGGGTATTTACGAAGAAGATTTGCCCTGTGTCGGGATAAAACTCATTACAGTTCGAAGAAACCTTAACTGGAGTTTGACCTTTGTTTCTCCTGGTAGTGAGTGTTCGTCACAAAACACTTTAAAAAATGAGCCATTCTCTTGTTAGAAAATGTGCGTTAGTGCTAAAAACAAACTCTTAAATTGCGTTAAACATTTGGCTAAGTGTTGTCCTCTTTCAGATTCTTAATGCTAAACATCTTTTCATCGCTCGTTTCAAGAAATTGTTTAATGATAAGGACAAAAACAATCAATTCTACCTAGCTCAGCCGCCTTTTAAAACAAGGGGTTACCAAAATTCAAATTATTTGACTCTGCAATTCTTTGAATCAAGTGCACAGTGACAGTAGAACAACGCAAATCCAGCCCACCGTTGATAGGACCACTTTATTATTGCCATTTTGGCCACTTTCTTTGAGCCAAAAAATAAAAAAATCAATCATTTATTTTTCCAAAGAACCTCATTAACACTATCAAGGCCCTTTCACAGCTCAAAACTGGTTTCACTTTAATTACCTGAATTGTTACATGTAATTGTATTTTCATCGGTGTTTTGCTATTTAAATTCCTCTTTTGTCCTACATACAATGATATATTAGTTTAATTTAAATTATTGCTTTCTCTCTTTCTTTTCGTTTCCTTATTTGTGACTAACTAGCAGCCAGATTTAAGGAGTCTGCTACTCTGGCTAATTCGTCAAACATATTCAGAACTTCACTCTTTGTAGTCACATAACTTATATCAGTTCCATAGTACTGTTTTCTGCGCTTTCTCTCTCTGTTAATAAATATGCACGTTGTTGTTTTTTCATTGTTGTTTTGCGATTTAATTTAATGATATCAGCCAATCATTTGGCAGACGTTTTTCAAGCTGTTATTGAGAGTTTATTGAGAAACACCTGTTAATTACTAGATCTAATACGTTTTATTCAGCGGAGATTTTTGAGCACCATTAGGCTAATAAGGGTGACGTGATATCGTGCCACGCATGTCGCCATCCTTGCACTTATCATGAAAAGTATTGCAGGCTCAAGATATATAGAAAATAACATAAGAGCGCCAGCCCACTCAGTACATACCACTTCATACAGCCGTGGGGTACAAGTTCTTCGTTCGGTTGGTCACTTATCGGCGGAGAGGCTTTCACTTTGTTCATCATTTGCAAGACTGAAAATCTCTGACTATTTCTGACAATGGTAAGCTGACTTTCTATATAATTACCCGAGTTACATTTTGAAAGCATTTCCTTTTGTTTTTAAACTTTCGTAGGGCTCAAGGTAGCAGGGAGCTCTCTTATTTCACAGTCTATGGATAAGCTCCACCCTTGCAACGTTTAGCGGCCGGCAATGAAATTTGAATGATTTTTTCTTGATTTCGCTTTAACCCTTTCAGCGTGAGTGTATTTCAGTCCACGTTGGCCAAGCCGGAGTTCAGATTGGAAATGCTTGTTGGGAGTTGTACTGCTTGGAGCATGGAATTCAACCTGATGGTCAGATGCCGAGCGACAAAACCATCGGCGGAGGAGATGATTCCTTCAACACGTTTTTCAGCGAAACTGGAGCGGGAAAACACGTTCCTCGCGCCGTGTTTGTCGATTTGGAACCCACCGTAGTCGGTGAGAAAAGGAAACTTTGTTTTATAATCTAGCAGTAGAAATAAAATAAAGAAATGAAAGTTGAAAAATCTGCGAAGAAAAAGGCAAATTAAAATATCTTATTTAATATATCGCCAAAGCTGTAAACGAAAACATTTTCAAGAAGCAGAATATTATGAATTAAAAATTATAAACAAATAATATATTGACCACAGTCCTTAAGCGCAATTTTAAGGTATGAGTTGATAACATACGGCGTTTTTATTGCAACATTCTGAGTTTATGTTATTAAGAGAAGTTTGAATTAGAGATATAATCGTCTCGCGCTGAATCTGGACTATTTCGTGTAAGTAGAAATTTGCAATTGAATTACTGGTTTCTATGGCATTAGTTAGCATATCATTCACTTTTTGTAAAATTCAAAGTATCTATAAAATTTACATATATTGGTGCTATTGAAATTGACAGAAATTGTGAACAGTAAATTAAGTGGAGTGTTTTCTTGCATGTATAGCAAATGAAGATATTTAGTACAAGAGAATCTTGTAAAGATTTTGCCTCGGACAGTGTTCGTGACGCTACTAGAACCAAAGTTCAACTTGTTCATATTCACTAAAATATTGCTTCCGTTCCGAGAGATAAATCGGCAACACGAATTCTATCAGTCATGCGTTTAGCCGCTCAGATTTTGATGAATGTGCCTTTTAATTGGTTCATTTAGAGATCAATATGACACCGAAGTCAACTTTTTGTAGAAAATGCTTATCTTTTTGGGCCTATCTGATACCGGAACAGTTGACGCAAAACAAAAATTATTGATATGACTTTTAAAAAATGGTCATAACTAGACCTTTTATTCTATATTTCACAGATGAAGTTCGCACAGGTACCTACAGACAGCTGTTTCACCCAGAACAGTTGATAACTGGCAAAGAAGATGCCGCTAACAACTATGCTCGTGGGCACTACACTGTTGGAAAGGAAATGATCGATCAGGTTTTGGACAGGATTAGAAAGCTGGTAGGTATTCAAGAAGATGTATATAGAGATATTGTTTAGTTCAGTGCAAACTTCTGTCAGTTTTTCTGTGTATTGGAATTAAATGATTCCTTTAAGCATTTTGAAAGTTAGTTCCCTGTTTTATATCACAGGCAGACCAATGCACAGGCTTGCAGGGATTCCTTGTTTTCCACTCATTTGGTGGAGGTACTGGATCGGGCTTTACCTCTCTCCTTTTGGAACGTCTGTCTGTTGACTACGGCAAGAAATCCAAATTGGAGTTCTCTATCTACCCAGCACCGCAAGTTGCAACAGCAGTGGTTGAACCTTACAATTCCATTCTGACCACTCACACCACCTTGGAACATTCTGACTGTGCCTTTATGGTGGATAATGAAGCTATTTATGACATCTGTCGTCGTAACTTGGACATAGAAAGGCCAAGTTACACCAACCTGAACCGTCTGATTGGTCAGATCGTATCCTCCATTACTGCTTCACTGCGCTTTGATGGTGCACTGAACGTTGACTTGACTGAGTTCCAGGTAAGGTGCATTTTAGTGTTGCAAGCTCTTTCGAGAAACCAGAATCGACAGATAGAATCGGCTTGTTCTGTGAATGATTTTGTGATCCTATTGACAACATTTCTGGAGGCCTTTTGAATCGTCTGACATATCGTGGTTAGGGTGGGACTGTCACGCGAGATATGAACTAACGTAAAAATGCCTTTGGAAGGATGAAAATTCACTATAACTAATTTTTGCACCCACAAACGAATATCTTAATGTAGTAGCTGTTCATCATTAGGAAGTCGATTTAACAACTGTTTGCAATACTAATTGAAAACATGCTAATTGTACCATGTGATGAAAGAACATATAAAACCACGAGCCATATGGCTCTTGATAAAACCCTGTATGGGTACAGCCAACTCCCTTTATAGCGGACACTGGGAGCTCGACTTAGCGTCCTCTTTAGCGATAGTCCATAATAGTGGGAGTCTACTTCAGTCAAACGTCTGTAATTTGTTTTTGCCGGGGACTTAGGTACTGTCCGTTTTATCGTGGTGTCCGTTATTATAGCTGGGTGTCCGCAAGGCGAGAGTTGACAGTACTTCGACGGAATTTAACTTGCAACGATCGCTATTTATGAAACGACGATCCTAGAGATTAAAGCGACGATCGAATTGCCATTCCGACCAAGTTTGACAACGTTAGTCGTGCGAAAACGGCAAAGAAATATGCCTAAAGGTGTGTTGCACATTCGGCAGTTTTCGTTTTGCTTAACTAAACCTGTCTTATTTTCATTGCCTCGTTTCTTCCGTCGTTGTCGTGGTTGTACAAACTCGGTAGTGGCTTTATCACTCAAAAATTTTCTTTGCAACCGGATTTCATTGAAAGACCAACGATTTGACGGAAACGCGCGGCGAAAACGACGTGCCCAGGTACCAATAGAACGGCTCACATGCATGTGTGACTAAAGGAAACATCACAAAATAAATGTAATCCTTCAAGATGTAGTGGGAGCGAACACCATTGTCAACTAACAAGCAAACTTAAGTGCAATGAAACTATTTACTATTAACGGTTGGCTTTTCTTCACAAACAAAGACAAGGAGAAGAACTAGCTCCAACTAGAAAAAGTTAGGCCAACGTTTTCAAGCTGCATGTGTCATCGTTCTTTCATATCACTGATTTACTCAATAGGTGATACCGCTCCTGCTTCTACTGTTGGCAAGCTTATATCTTAACTATGTTAACCATTTAGTTAAAACTTTCTATCTTTTTACGGGTTCTCTGGCACTGACACTGAGGTAGCGCGGATGAGTGAGTGCTCAGGATGCTTGACCACGATTGTATAATTCGAATTTCCCAATTCTGTTTCTATTAAAAAGTTATCAAACAGATAATGCGTAAGCGCACAAGTTCAATGACGTTTCTAGATTGTCATGACACCCTGAATGGCAAAGGCACATAGGGGCGTTTACTCTACTAATAAGAGTCGCCCGCGAACAGTATCCTGACTGATCATGCGAAGACGGTTGATTGGAAGCTTGGCTGAACTCATTAGTGTAAACATTGCTATCGTCCTTTTAGAATATTTTTTAATAGGATTTTCCCAGGTTCAACTTAATACTATTGAGAGAAGATCATTCATTTATTTTTTATTCATTGTAGAACCGAATTTGCAATTTAATCTCAGTTGTATTAAGGTTTATCCTTCCTTGGGTCAATGTATCGCTTACCTTCTTTATTCAGACCAACTTGGTTCCATATCCACGTATTCACTTCCCATTGGCCACTTATGCTCCAGTTATCTCTGCTGAAAAAGCCTACCATGAACAGTTGAGTGTTTCGGAAATCACCAATGCCTGTTTTGAGCCAGCCAATCAGATGGTGAAATGTGACCCACGTCATGGCAAATATATGGCTTGCTGTCTGCTGTACCGTGGTGATGTAGTACCTAAGGATGTGAATGCAGCTATTGCAACAATCAAGACCAAGAGAACCATTCAGTTTGTGGACTGGTGCCCTACTGGCTTCAAGGTTCGTGATTAAATTCAGTACAAGCAGTTCTTCAATGTTTTTACGCATGTTGTTAGTTTTTCAAACCTTAAAAGAGAAGCTAGGAAAATGGGCGTGTCAGTCAAGCTCTCTCAATTGATCTCATTTTTTCAGGTGGGCATCAATTACCAGCCTCCCACAGTTGTTCCTGGTGGTGACTTGGCCAAGGTTCAGCGTGCTGTTTGTATGTTGAGTAACACCACAGCTATTGCTGAGGCCTGGGCCCGTCTGGATCACAAGTTTGATCTGATGTATGCCAAGCGTGCTTTTGTCCACTGGTATGTGGGTGAGGGTATGGAGGAAGGAGAGTTCTCTGAGGCTCGTGAAGATTTGGCTGCCTTGGAGAAGGATTACGAGGAAGTTGGCGTGGATTCTGCAGCTGATGAAGGCGAGGATGATGACGGAGACGAATACTAGAAGATGAGCTGCTGTCATGTTGTCAGAAAATGTGTGTTAAATGCTCAATAAAAGCATGAATTGTCATTAAATCAAGTGTGAGCGTGTTTAGCACTGCCTAAGCAAGGTTCGCGCCGTACTCTTTCAACAGGCAGACTTTTGCACAGATAATGAAAGTGAAATGAAAGTGCCAAAGCGTGCGGAAAGTACTGAAGACAACTTCTTGTGCTCAACTTTTGACTTGTTCTCAATCTCTTAGTGCTCTAGTCGGTTTGCGCGTCGTCGTCATTTTGAAAACCTAACCATTGCACATTTCCCTACCTTTCCATGTGAAATGCCTACCCTTTTGTATACCCCAAGCCTAAAATGACCCCTTCCGTGCAGAGGCTTGCCTTGTGTAGGCCAGTATGGGAGTTACCACCCCCCCCCTGCATTAAGGTTGAGACTGGAATGGATAACCCAAAATCAGATTGAAATCTTTTCTCAACTGAATACGTGAAAGGAGTCTTGTAACTTAAAGTAGTTAATAAGAGGAGAAAGAAAACGGAAGAAAGCAGAGTTTTTAGGACATGAATCCACACATAATTTAATTTATATATAATCCAAATACGTATCCCGGCAACACCATCAAGGGCTAACTGCTCACACCAGTTACCTTTGACGTACGCTATATGGCATTGATCATTACTATTTGAAAGCTAACCAATTTTAAAAGAGTGCTTAGCCCTAATCATTGTACTTCGGGGGTAAACCTCTATCATACAACTCTTTTCGTTGGCAACTGTTTCTTGCTCTGATTTCCCCAATTTTCTCAAAAAGGTGCCCAATAAATTCGGAAAAATTCTTCTTTTCGAGGAGTATAAAGTTGTGTAACAAATATGAAGTGTCCACCTGATTATAGTCATTCCTCGTAGAGCCCATCTTGCCCGGTCGCCCAAGATATCCCACTTTGGTCCCGCGAGAAAAAGTTTCTTTTTTGGCCATAAAATAAATCCTTTATTGACTAAGCTTGTTCGGTCAAGGTGGCTGGATATTGGCCTCGTTCCTTCTTTGCGTTTTTATTGAATCTGTGGCACACCCATATTGGACTTAGTCGGTAATATTTCCCTATAGGTGACACGTTTATAATAACAAGAATACAGTAAAGGGAACTGCAAAGACGTGACAATTACAACAAATTATCTTTGGATTGCACTTAAATCGTGGTACTGTATGTGAAATACTATTTTTACCCATCATTGATATTTGATTCCGTATTCCTTTTACGTTTCCCTTTCTGTGATTCCGTTTCAGGAATTTGGATTCCATGTTTTAGGACTGCCCGATAATTGTTAAATAGCCCACGTTCGATATATTAAACTTCTGACATGACTCCGAGGTTTTCTTTGTGCTCAAGGCTCCAGTTGTGATATATTGGATTACTATATCGAACGCGAACGTGGGCTAAGGGCTATCTCTCGCGCACGCTATCAAAAATGTTCCTCTCACACTCAATCCTGCGACGGTTTCCAGTCTACCCGGAAGAAGAAGTGAAAGGCTTGGCCACTAAGCGAAATGGCGTCTCAAACTTTCTATGGGAGGTCACTGCCTTCGAAGTTGGTTGATTATCGGTCTACAGAGTCCAAAAATCGCCTTTGTCGTTCTTTGCAATCAGGCCTTGCTGTACCTTACTTAGCTTTGTCATCATGTTTCAATACTCAGGCCGAGCCCGCCTTTTGCGGGTTAAGTACTTTGGCGATCATTCTGAACTCACTTCGCATCGACCCTCAGCGTGTTTGGAAAACAATTTGGCGGTGGTATTCAGAAGAGCTGTTGGAATGTTGTCGCCCTTTAGAGGACATGAAAGTTTCGGGGATCACTTTGGACGAATTTGTTTGCTTGGCAGATTGTAATGGCGCTAGTGCAAGCCTTGTTCGGCCAGTTGATTCTAAAGAACAGTACGAGGAATTTATCCAAACCGTTCATCGTGTTTGTACCGGTGGACGACTGAAACAAAGCGATCGGGAGAAAAATTTCGATGAAGAAAACCCTGAGGAATTCATGGCAATATCATATTCAAGGAAGACACTTGGACAAACTGGAGATGGTCATTTTAGCCCCATTGCTGCATTGGATGTTGAAACTAACTCTGTACTCATTTTTGATACAGCAAGGTTTAAATACCCTCCCCACTGGGTACCTCTTGATCTGTTGTTTCAGTCAATGTTACCTATTGATAATACTACAGGAAAGAGCCGCGGTTATGTAGTTTTGAAGGCAAAATGTGAATATCAAGGGAGAAAGGTCTGCTGTATTTTGAAAGAACCTACATCTGAAGATGTCTTGAAAGATGGCTTACCTGAACCGAAACCAGTTTATGAGAGTGGAAAACTCAACGGAACAGCTTGTTTGAAGTGTTGTGGGTCTAGTTTGGTAACCAGTCAATAGACCTTTTTAGCTTTTTTGTTTTCTTTTCCCATTGCAGACCATGAGATTTTATGACAGAGAACTTTTCTTTTACATGCGACTGTCATGCTATTGAGGCCAGCAACATGGCCTTGAAACAGTGACATACATGTATTAAAGACAGATGAAAATAATGGCAAAAAATGACAGGAGGATGGGTTGAAACTACGACAGTGACAAGGACAATCAGAAATACAATCGTGAAATACTGTGAGATTCAGACTCGGGACTAGCCTCCCATGCAGATGTTCTTAGGGGTTCGTCACGCGTTTCTGCGCCACGAGGGGTAGGAATGCGTGACGAACCCCTAAGAACGTGTGCGTGGGAGGCTAACTCCTGACGTTACATGTAACGAACCCCAAGAGGGCCTCAACCGATCACATTCCTCTTGGCTTTGTGTGCATATCTAATGAAAAGATGTGGGAAAATAAAACCTACTAGCTAAAAAGGTCCATTGTTGTCTATGGCAATTTTATTTGCCTACTATTGTTAAAAACTTGTGTACTACCCTAGTTAAATGACATCGAATGCTTTACAGGTGTCCATAACTGGCGGTGTCTTCTTGGCTGTAAAATGGGCCCTATACTTCAAGTGGTCAAGATCTTATATTTTTCACCCCACAGAAATAGAGGAGCTAAAGGAGGCTGGGTTACATAATGTGAGGCATCTCAGTGACTGTGAAATGATCACCGAATTGACTTAAGTTAAAATTGCTGCTTCAAATTAACTGAATAACACGAGGGAAATACTCAGTCTTACAATTAAGACTCAATGCTCTTATAACATAAAGTTTATAACTCTCCAAAGAATAACCAAGTTTGGATGTAACAAAGACATGAATTGTCCTTTCACAGTCCGATTTCGACTGAAATCATTAATTTTATTCTGTGAATTTTACCTCCCATGTTCTTAATGGCAAACGAGGCTGTCTTGCAGATGTTATTCACATGTTTGTTCAACTGCAGCTTACTGCCTATAGACTCTCCTTCAAGATCTCTAGCGAATACTGGCACAACTTACCAAGGCAGCTGAATACTGGCACACTGTACTGAGATCTCTCTAAGTAGCATTGTAATAAAACAAATCGGTATGATTATGCATGTATCATGTCGCTATGAACTCTATGAGACGTATACTTTCAGTTTTATCCCTTGAAGGACATTGTTGGGACACTACACTAGTTACTGTATTTTAGCTGCTGTAGCACCTATTCATTTCTTTTCAATGCAGTAATTATGTGAAGATGGCAGTGCTTATTTATTTACTGATAACTTTATCTAAAAAACTATGCATATGAGCAAAAGGAACGACAAAACTCTGCTAAAATGTCACTGTCTCTTTCAAGAAGTGCGGCGCAGCTGTATTGTATCATGATGAAGACACTTTGCTTACATGGAAAACTTTATGAGTTTTTATTCTTGCACTTGACAAGAATTTTTATTTATTCAGGTTCTGGCATAGACTTTCCAAAAGTCCTTCGTCGGATTTCTTATGACCTCTCGCTCGCGACTTCGTCGCTCGCAGTCGGCTGCTTCGCGGCCAAAGATGGCTCGCTCCACTCGCCAAGAGGTCGACTTGTAGCAAGTCTAGTTCTGGCAGTGCTTCAAATTTTTATATTATAAGAACCACTCTTGAATTCAAAGCTTGTAATGTGTATTATGTATTGTGTATTCTTCAAGGGTAGTTTTGTACTTATTTCAGGATGGAGTTAGTAGTATTTTATTGTAGTGTTCTGTACAGTGCTTTTTAGGTGGGGTTAATTAGAGGATGGCAAACATTGTTTAAGTGAAATAACAGTAGACTCTAAAAAAGGAACAAGACTAGGAGCAAAAGGTTTTTTTTTAAGAATATAAGTAATAAACAAACTTCTAGAGAAATAACTGAAATATGTAATTTGGTAATAGCACTGAGTAGGGAGTAGGGAGGGAATAGGGAGTAGTTAATTACCAAATGTTATTAATATCAATGTCTCAATAACAAAATGTGAAAATCTCTGTTTAAGAAGTATATTTTATTGATTTTAGTACAAAGTTTTTATTACTTCAAGTTACAGCTTCCAAAGCAAAACATCGCTTACAACTTTTGGTGAAATCAGAGTATGGAGGCCCAACAAAATGTACTGTTTTAAAATTAAATCAATCAATCAATCAATCAATCAATCAACTTTATTGGTACATCCAAGTAAAATGAACAATACAAATATAAAATAAACATTTGAAAGTGATAAAACATTACCATATTATTTTCAAAATATAAAACATGCATGATTACACCTATTGAGCGTCAATGGCTTAAAAACTCGCAGGTGCACGTCCTTTAATCGCATTCTTAAAAACATTAGATGACTCTATGTTTGCTAAACTTTCTGGAAGGTCATTCCAGAGCTGAACAGATATGAGAAAGATCGCTGACCTGTTGCTGATCTAAAAGATGATATATGATGTTTATCTTTATTCCTAGTATTTCTAGTATGCACCTGGCTTCTTGTCGAAAACTTGTTACACAAGGATGGTAGGGCTAATCCCTAATGTGTCAATATTTTGGTTTTGTCCATCTCTTCTAAGTTTTCACTGATTTTGGTTTGTTATCATGAATTACATAGTTGAATTTGATTGGCTTGTCACATTTGCTATTTTTATTGGCCTGTTAACCGCCAGATTACAAGCCTCTGGTATCCTGAAAGTTTTGCAAATTTTGTAGCAAAATAAATCCATTAATATTGGATGTTAAAAACCAATCAGAATCAAGCATTTTGTTATCAAAGCAATTATACTATTCTATTTGTATATACAAAATGTACTCAAAGCACCTTAGACCTAACTTTTGATTGGCTGAAAAAACCTCCAAAATGCAAGAGACATGTAATAGATATTTTAATTTATGCATAAAGTAAGATGTTATAACTGAGACTGTAAACCTACGATTTGAATGGTATTTTAGCTAGGCCTTAAGCTTGGTTCACATGTACAGTGAATGCCTTATATAAATGACATTAAAAGACATAAACAAACAACATAAGAAAGTTGTTGTTTTGTTGGTGCAAATGACAATATGTACAGATGACGAAATATTAGCAACATAAAAACATTATGTTGTTTCTGGTAAAATAACGGAAAGTTCATTTAATATGACAAGGGGGTGGGGGGGAGG
>BOPM01000874.1:61906-90218 GCA_022179025.1 Porites australiensis | reverse complement strand
CACCTGGGAAACATGTATCCCTGGTGATATGTGTTCCCCTACTTGGGAAACACATATCTCTAGTGATATGTGTTCCGGCACCTGGGAAACACATATCCCTAGTGATATGTGTTGCCCTACCTGGGAAACACATATCCCTAGTGATATGTGTTCCCCCACCTGGGAAACATGTATCCCTGGTGATATGTGTTCCCCTTCTTGGGAAACACATATCTCCAGTGATATGTGTTCCGGCACCTGGGAAACACATATCCTTAGTGATATGTGCTGCCCTACCTGGAAACACATATCCCTAGTGATATGTGTTACCCCACCTGGGAAACGTGTATCCCTAGTGATTTATGTTCCCCTTCCTGGGAAACACATATCCCTAGTGAACATTGTATTCAATGTGGTTTAGTAAGAACCTTTCCTTCATTTGTATTTACAGTCACATATAATGATAATGAATTTGAAACAAAGGAAAACTTTTTTTCTTTTTAGGAAGAAGTGTATTCTCTGGATAGTTCAAAACAATTTCTGGATAAAGATGTGGTACAACTTCATTCTACAAGATATCAGCCTTTGAGGAAAGTACGTGGTCATGATATGCTTGACATTATTTTATTTGAAAGTATTCAAGAGTATCAATGAAAGCTGGCAGTCTTTCATCACCTTAAGAATCTCCAACTGTCATCTGTTAAGGGTTCAGGGAAACAACCTTTCCTGGACTCTTTCCTGGGCAAAGCCACGTAAAGTATTCTACCACCAGCAGGCAGTTACATAAAAAGTTATTGGAACCCCTGAATATTGATGACATCTTCTGTACCCATTAAATAAGTATTTCTGTTTGGCAAAACCAGATTGTTGCATCCTGTTCTTATTTTGATTTGAACTGTCTGTATAAAATTCACATTATTCACACCATCTTTACACCAAAGCTGCATTGTATTAGGATCTGTGAAGATTTTTTCTTTCTTGTTTCAAGCTCCGTATTTTCACCTAGTGTGATAGGCACTTAGCTGGGCTTTGACGCGGAGGCTTTAGGCAACTCGGAAGTAGCCTTTCATGGAATTTAATGTTTTTCATTTTAACATTGTACAGGACATAATTGGATGTGTGCAGGAAATTAATTTCTTTCTTTGGCCACGGAATGACATTGATAAGATTATCTGCCTGCTTTTTTCGCGTTGGAAAGGGGATGAGAATTCTGAATACAGACTAATTCAGGTAAATACTGTTATGTTATGCATTCAAACCATATTTTACTGCTGTTACTCTCACCTTCTACTTGCACATATTTCTTGGTGGAAAGTCTGCTAATGGTAGCGATTGGAATGTCTGTAAACATTTGAGGGTTTGGTCAGGTACATGTACAACTCTGCATTCAAGTTTACTTTATAGATTACAGTTGTTTTGACAAGCTCCTACAGTAGTACAAGGGTTAATTTACATTCAAAAAAAACTTTCATCTCATGGATGGTGAATGGTAAGCTTGGAAGTCCATATTGGTTGATGTTTGTTTTATGGTAGTTGAAAGGTCTTCCAAGGGGGGTATGCTGTTGCTTTGTCACTCATTTCTGAGACTTCCTGTCACCTGTTAGGTTAGGAAAAAATGTCGCTGTCACATTAGATAAAGTGTCGGGAAAGAGTTAATTTTTCTTAACCTTTCTATCTCATGGGAGCATTCTTGAGTAATACCATAATATTAGAAAAACATTTGAAAGAAAATAACAGATTTAATGTTTGGAAAGGTTGTTATTTTACTGAAACAGCCAAAATGCAAAAGTGAACAGATGTCGCTTTCACTACTTAGAAAATGGTTTGTCGCTGTTGCAATAATATCAATAATATTGTTGGTGCTTTCTGAGAATGAATCATGAGGAATTAAGAAGAATCTAAAAATCACAAACTAATGCTTTGTGTTTTACATTCAGGCCAAGTTTGAGTTTGACTACCTTGACTATGAGAAGCAACTCTTGAGGCTTATCAGTAGAAAAGAGCACAATGGTTTGGTTATCAATAATTCATCACAGTCACTGTTCCTTTTTGTGGATAAACATCTTTTGCAGGTACAGCAGTTTAATATGTAGCAAAGAAAGTCAGTTTCGGTCAGTTTTACAAGGGCAAGCTGTAGCTAGCATGTACTAGCCCAATAGTCATGCTAACTCGGCCGAAAAATTTTTAGTGATGCACAGGATTGATTACAGTTCTTCTGTAATTTGAATTCTCCCGGGAAAGAACTTCTTTTGCTCATATGGCAAGTTAAGATCAGAATTCACCAGCCCTGGGCTATCAGACACGATTTTGTTTGCTTCACATGGGACGAAACTAAGGCTAATGACTGGGAGCAATAGGTTCTGCTAATAAGCAGGACCAGCTGACACACTGGGGGAGTAAACTGAGAGAAGATGTGCTGGCTCCGTTAATGCCGAGCTAAAACTTGAGGTCAGAATTCACTAGCCCTGGGCTATCCGACACGACTTTCTTTGCTTCACATGGGACGAAACTAAGGCTAATGACTGGGAGCAATAGGTTTTGCTAAAAAGCATTAGATTCATCACATGCTAAAGTTTGATGCTTATCCTGGCTGGCCTTACTGTTTGGGAAATTAAAGTGTTGAATATTGATAAAGATTCATTACCTTGATGTTGAAATCTTGTTGTAGTCACCGTATTGACTCAAGTTTAGTGCATTTAGATTATGCTCATTTTGACATTCTATTAGCTGTCGAAGAATGACAACGAGCCTTAATAATTTTATGCATTTTTATGCAGACTGATGAGAGTAAACTTGCAGCATTCAAGATATCAAGTATCTGCCTTCATGTACCACAGGTAAAATAACGAAATGTTAACAGGTCTCTCGTACTTAAAATAGTTAGTCTCTAACAAGGTGGAAGGGTCGAAATTATATATTTTTATATTTCATTTTCTTGGCTCTGGTAATGTATGGTAATGATATTGGTACAAAAAATGAAATTTAAATCAAGGATGTATATGAAATCACAGCATACAATTATTTACTGTTATAAAATATGTAACTGGTGATCATTTTGGTAAAAATGTTGTCAAATACATACGCTCTATCTTCTCGTCGTTCTACTTTCATCAGATGCATGTTACATTATGACTTCCCAAGGATTAAGATACCTACAATAATTTTATTCGTTCCACTTCCAACGGATTTAAACCAATAACTGGCCATGTGGTCCAAATGTCATATCGCCCAAAATACTGGAGATTTACGCTTAACCTTTATTCAACCTTTATTCAAAAATTTATAGTCCTGCAACGGGGTTACCATCACGCAAGACGCCTAAGTAAAATGAATAAAATTAAAAGTAATGACGTTAAAAAAAATTTCTATAAAAGATAAAATGGATAAAAAAAATAATAATAATAATTAAAATAGTTAATTTCACAGCATCAATTATTATGCAATGTTAAAATTCATCATTGACTAAAATACTCAAATAAGACTTTTTTGAAACGATCTGCGGACTTGATGTTAACAATTTCGCTTGGCAACGCATTCCAGTCCTTGACAGTTCTACAAAAATAACTATTCTTATGAGTCTCAGTATTTGGCAGCAGTTCAATAAACTTGTTTTGGCTAGAGTTCCTTAAATGTCCTCTGCGCTTCGTAACATAGTCTGGGAAGACCAGACCGCCATCACCATGAATTGCTTTGTGGAACAAGGTGAACCGCGAGATTGTTCTTCGTTCCTTCAGCCCCATGTAAAATTCAAATTCACTGCGCATTTGTATTTGTAAACGCGAAAAAGAAGTTAGCGAGGAGACGTTAAGTCGAGTGATTGTTTCGATTTCTTTTACCTTTCTCCTACGCTTACGAGATGAGGATTTTTACATGATACTCAGCTTCAAATTAGTATTGGGGGAGGTGACGCATGACGATCCGAAATTTTGCACAGTCTTCTGTCTGGCGTGCGGTGCGGGGACGTGGACTTTTTGAATTTTTTTTTTGCAGACAATTTGCACTAAAGCCAGACCAAAGTATAAACGAAATTAGGGAGTCGATTGAAAATGGCCTGCGTAGCAACCATTTCCGTGCGGTTTCGGAGCAAAAAAACGAGGAACGAGAGTCAAAGACCGCGTGAAAAATGGCTCGTTCCATTTCTCGCGTTGCCAAAACCGAAAATCCCGTTCCTCGGTCTTTTTTTGCTCCGAAACCATGTGGAAACGCTTGATATGCAGGTTAGATTGAAAAGAGCTGTGGTTTTTGTTTGCTATTATAGGACCAGCTGACACACTGGGGGAGTGAACTGAGAGAAGATGTGCTGGCACCGTTAATGCCTAGCTAAAACTTTACGTTATTATTGCTTTAAAACTGTTTTTGTGCTGTAATCATAAATTAGTTATCACCAACAATGTATTATTTAGATGATCAACTGCAACTGAGTAAAATAAGGGGAGAAGTGGGAACAAATGCCTTTTTTTCTGAGTCGGAGATTCACCGCTTTCACATTGCCCATAATACACCTTGTTCACCCTACTGTCCCTCCCCCCTCCCCCCCAAAAAACAACAATAAAAATTGCATAAGCATTATTTCCGCCTTTTCTTGAGACGACTGTAAACACAGGAGAAATTGAAAACAATTCTTTTGAAACAAAGTGCTTTACGGATGCTGTGAAAGTGGCGTATTCGAGATTATTTTCTTTCCCGTCTCCTTGTTTGAGATCAGCACCTGGGACTGTTCCGTGCTTTAAACTGGCCCTCTCTGATTTTGGTTTCTCTACCACGAATAATTAGTTGTGCAATTATCGTGAGGTGTCCAAAATACAGGGAGGTGTCCAAACGTGTTTTTGTTACAAGCCCGTATGTGCATCTGGAAATGTAAAAATCACAGCGGACACGGCAATAAAAGCTGGTCAAGGCGTTCGTTAATTTGTTTATTGTACACAAACGGCGATTTAAAAGGAAAATTTTAGTTTGTTTAATTTCGACCAGCAATTTAATTAAAGAAGGATGGCAATGCTTCATTCCCGACAACCAGTCAAAACAAATTAAACAAAATAATTTCAATCAACTGTCAGAAATTGGTATTTCATGCATGAGAGGTTTACAAAAGCATTTTTGCTTTAGGTTTAATTACGATTGTTTATTGGTTGGATCGTGCCATTATACCAAACAAACATTAGCATTCATGAACCATCGCGTCATGTAATTAGCACTTTGTCTCTGAGTTTGTCGAATACACAAAGCGATTATTTCGCTTGCATGGTTAATTTGTCATATCCATCTGAGAATACGTTGATTCACACGTACGTTGTTACTTTGCCGGTTGAATCGTTTTAAGCCGAATGTACGAAAAACACTGCATGCTTGCATTATGGACAAAGAGACCTCGTCAGTTCTTGGATTGAGAAAGCCTCGTTTGTCTACGAAGCAAAAACTGCCGAAGCGTGTGTCTTTCAAAGATGAAACCTGGGTGATTAATATTCCCGCATATGAAGAAAGTCAAAACGCCGCTGATTTACGAGATGGTTTTGTATTTACAAGAGATTCCGTGGTGGGAAACTCTTGGATTAATAGTAGGACAGACGCAACTAGAGGACGAGGAAGATTGCAAACGTTTTCCACGTCTTCTTCGTTTCATGGAAACAAAGGACAACAAAGTCCTCAGACAACACAGACTTACGGAACGATCAATCCAGGGCACGATATAAGTAGACCTCCTTACAAATCAATCCTCAAATCTCCAGCAACAAGTTATCAAAGGAAAAGTCATTTGATTGAAACATACCTTCCTGCAAAACAGACTCGACGAGTTTCTGCAAGTGCAAGATATGACTTCTCGGACACTTGCAATAACTTCAAACACGATCCGAGTCATTTGCTACCATCTAGGGAGGTTATAAACAGACTTGAAAAACCTTTTTTGGCCAGAAACCTACCGGCCAGCCGTTCTTCCTTTACTCGCGGACAGGAATCTAGGGAGGGAGTACTTTATAACAAATCTGGGCGGTTGTATGACCAAGATTTTTCGTTCGGTAGAACCTCGTCCGATTATGACTTGAACCAAAGTGAGAAAACAAGAACGATCAATAGCGGAAAGCAATCACAAGTAAATTTCGATATCGTTGGGGTAACGTATGGTAGGGTGGACAAAATGCCGTATTTTCACGATATCAGTGGTGCAATAAGCGGAATGAAAGAATACACCCCTCTTTTGAATTCGCCTAACGACCGAGCACGCTTTGAACATTCCACAGTTTCCAGGACAAGTCATTTTGACTCAAACCGAGGGGGAAGACATATATCTGTCATTCCTGCAATCGCGGCCTTCAACAGAAAAACTCGAGACAAAGCAAAACATTTTTCCACTACTTGGACACGCGAATATGACACAAGTTTGAAGAGACAATTACCGATGGCTTGGCCGCCAAGCAAACCGTACAATTTTTCAACAAAATAAATGTCTAACAAAGTAATATCTGACTGGATTTTTCGAGTTTCAGGCTATAAAAATTTAAAAGAAATTAAATGAAATCGTGTTCAAATGCCCATTGAGGCAGAAGGTTTGTTAGTCTGTGGAAACCTTACAACTGGTAAAAAAATAATAGTAATAAAATAAAGCAATTGGCTATATTTTTCTTTCATTCACTCTTTTCCTCAAGGGCTCTTCTTCGTAGCTTTACCAAACTACTTATTTTTCAAGCATCAAAAGATCGGGTCCAATCACCATTAAGGTGATGTTAGACGAGACGACTCGCAACGACAATTTTTAGCGCAACACAGTGTTGCAACATTGCTTCGAACAGTTAAATTATTCCAACATTGCAACGCTGTGTTGCGCTGAAAGTCGTCTTTGAGAATCGTACCGTGTAACATCACCTTTACTGTATTTTGAAATTTTGTCACAAGTGGAAAACTGCTTTTAGTTTTGACAGTCTTGTATTGTGTGGTATAAAACCGCGATTTTTTTGTACCAAAATAACCAACAACTTCTTACTTGATATTTTTTGAATAACCGATTGCCATGCACCTGTTCAACGATCCCTGAGATGCGAAGGGATGAGAAATATTTGTTAAATATTCATGAAAGCTGGAAAGTTAGCTCTTTTATGCATTTGTAAAAAGCAGGATTCGTAAAGAATGCACGTGATGTTGTATCTTTTTGCAGACATTTAAAAAACAGAATTTCACTGGCTGCAATAACTGCATTTGATATTCTTCTTAATTAATTAATTAATAGATTATGTACATTTTTCTTAGTATTTCTAACATAGTTATTGATTTTTCTATTTGTATTTTTAAATAGCCTTCCATTTTTATCAATTTATCTATATATCAATATGCGGCATTGATTCTAATTAGCATGTTTTAGATTTTTGGCCTCCTTAATTCTTAGTTTTTACGTTTGTTACGGAGATTTTTTGCTAAACCCAAACTTTAAGTTCCTAGTGTTAGATTTTCAGTAGCAGGTCTAGATTACACAAAATTCGGCTTTTATCAATTTCAAAGTTTTTTGTTTATTGTTGACATAGTAATATTGATTTTACTTAAAACTACATTTTCACAAATTTGAATCGATAGCCAATTACTGGTGAAAATTTTATAATAATCGGACAAGGAAAAAAATCACTTTTAAGGCGATTGAAAAATATCGGTATGGCCCCTGAAAAACTGTATCGAAACATCTTAACTGGCAATCTCCTTTAACATGAGCCTCTGGCTCGGGTCGAGTCTGGGTAACCATTCCCGTTGCATTTGACGTTAAATAAATCATCTTATCTTAGGCTGACAAAGAATAAGACATCGCATTTAGGATATTCGGTGACTTGGTCCCAGGTGAATAAACGATTAATTAGAGGGCTTTAACTTACAGTTATGCTTAGAAATGCGGGAAAAAGTCACTTGATTTCAAGACCTTCGTATTCTCTCAGGTCCATTTGACGTACCATAAACTGCCGTTTATAAGCTCCGGGCAAATACAACTTCGTCAGTAGGCTTTTGTACATTATGCCAGCATTTTTTCGAGCATTTTAGTGAGGCAAAAGCATTGAGCATTATTCAAGCATTTTAGTGGCATTTTCCCGGAAAATTAATTTTTTGCGAGAAAGTAAAATAGAAATTAACTTTTTTCAGGAGCCCATGTGGAGACTGAGGACAAGTCAGCGGTTTTACCTTTCAAGAATCAAGAGTAAATTAATAATAATAATAAAAACGTTTGTATAATAAGCATTATCCGAGCATTTTAGTGACTTTTTTGGGGGAGACCGAGCATTTTAGTAGGAAAAATGGAGTATTAAGGTGGAGCATTTTAGTGGGGAAACAAAAGCATAATGTACTAAAGCCTATTCGTCAGGGGCTTTTAGGAGGGGTTAAAACCGGAGGGGCGTATATCCAAGGGGTCTTACATAAATAAATAAATAAAATAAATAAATATATAACCATTTGCAGGTAGCACATCCACATAGTGGTTCTTCGTCTACCTGATTCCTGGTCGAATTAGAATTTGGAAATGTTGGTTTTTGATGAGAGGGGAAAACCGGCGTACCCCGAGAAAAACCTCTCGGAGCAAGGGGGAGAACCAACAACAAACTCAACTCACATATGGCGTCGACGCCGGGATTTGAACCCGGGCCACATTGGTGGGAGGCGAGCGCTCTCACCACTGCGCCAACCTTGCTCCCCTTACATCCGAGAGCGCTTATAAACCGAATAGAAAAAGCGCTTCGAAATAAGCTGTAGCAGTGCTGATCAAAATACGTTTTGCATTTACTGCGTAGGTTCCATTAAGCTTCAAAACTTTATAATAAATCTAATTCATTTCAATTCATTTGGAACAGAATTAGAGGGGACTTTTTGCTGATGTATTTTTTTATTGGATGAATTTAGGTTTGTGGGAAACTGCCCACCTACCCCTCCCCTAACCCAACATTTTTCCCTAAGTGAGAAGTAAGTGTTAATGTTGACTTAGAGGGGTAGGTGGGCAGTTTCCCAGAAACCCAAATAATCCTTTTTGTTTACACGTAGATGGGCCTTTTAACGTGGGGCATACAAGCGTTAGTTTACGGTATTCATATGACTTTACACTTCAAATACTTGCGCGTTCTGGGGACCTTTCATTGGTGAGGACACTTCGTGATAGCAACAAAAAGGCAGTGAATCTCTGTCAGTACTGCATTTCTGGACTGGCTGGAATATTTTACTTCAAACAACAAAAGGACTCAATAAACAACTTATGAAGCATCGACAGTTTTAAAACATGTTAGCATTCTTTTATTATTGATTTTGACTGTCAAATAATCACACAACCAATTTACGTTACACGTGTTATCTACTTTTTAAACAGAGAAGTAGCAGAAGTGCACAGTGCTCAACGTTTTGGTGTTTTTATCCACGAAACTTCAACGTAACTGTAACAAATCCACATTTGCTACCACAGAAAAACTTCTCTTGCTTTCTTTTTCTTCAATAACAATATATACCATCGTGTGCGTCTCGCTTACTTAACGTGTTGACGAGCGAATCGTCTGCGTAGAACTTGAAAAGAGCGGGGTGAAACCAAGAGATGTTGGAGTGTCAAGTCGCACATTTGTCTTACCAAAGGAAAAAAAAAAGACGTATGACTGTATAGAGAGAGGGCAGTTAACTGAGGTGATTTGACAGTCCTTCTGGACCATAAAACTCAGGAAAAAATGAAAATTTCGTTCCGTAAACTAATGAAAGCCCATAGTACTATGTAAAACGTATGGCAAAGAGGTTCGATTTAAGCTCATTTAAATAATCAAACCAAGGGATTCTGTAGAGAGAATGGGTAGTTGGATTTTGAAAAGAAAGATGTTTAACCAAATCTGCCTCGAAACACATCGGCCTACATCTTTTAGACTGTCAGCACTGGAAGTAAATCGAGCGAGCAAACTGCACAATGGCTTCCCCAGTCTCGCCGAGGTATACAGAAATTTACCATCTTAGTTACGAGTTTGAGCTATATATAATATCTAGGCACTGGGCATATAAAGACCGCCTTCGAGGGATAAGAAAAAACAGATTTCATTTCGGTGTGAGTTGTTTTAAATATAATTTTAGTGATCTCAATGCGAGTATCAATGACATTAAACCTTCATTTTATATTTAGCACATTAAGACTACACGCTGAAGAATCGATTCTGGTAGTTGTAGTCAAATAAACGGTATCGTGCAAATGAACTGTAGGCCGGTTCCATTTCATGGAGACAGCTTTCCGCTTCAGCCTTTCATCAGCACTAGTGCGAGGAGAGCCATCCTGATGTACATTCCATACTCTGCTTGACGGAAATACGCCGCTCGAGGATCGGAATCTACCTCCACGCTGAGAGAAAGCAATGATATACAAAACTATTAAACATCTGCCTCAATTCTAAAACGGAAAGACGAAATGGGGCTTTCCGAAAAATGCCATACTTAATATGAGGGTTTAGACTCGTATTCACGCTGATCATGGCGTCACGAGCTGTACGTACAAAGCATGAACTTTTCAGCAATGCGCCATGACAAATATTCACATACAGATGCTAAAGTGCTCACGTTGACTAACGCCCGGTCCACACTAATGCGTTTTCGTTTTGAAAACGCATACATTTCGATGCGTTTAGGCCTTCCGTTTTCATCGAAAATGAGTCGATTTGAAAACGCTCTCGAAAGTGGATCAAAACGAAAACGCAAACATATTGTATTAACTAGAAGTTCTCATCGAGAAGGGAAGTGCTGCCGTTCGTTGCGAACTGCGAATAGGGCAAAGACAGTTTGTAGAACAGTTGAACATATGAATTGTTTTTTTATTAAAGTCAATAACTTAGGCTTGCTGGCATTATGAAACACTCAGAGCGTAATATGAAAAATGAACCGATCACGATCACAAATATGCTTAAATTCATATAACTCGCTAAGGTTTCAATACCATTTTGTAATTCATTTTAATAATTCACGAAATTCTAAAACAACAGCAGTGCTGATAGGCTGTTTCTTCATCGAACAATCATCGTACACAGGATCGATGAGATGAGTTGCGAACAAATGACGTAAAGGCCAAAACTTGTTTATTCACAGGTCAGGTAGATGTACCCGGCTGATGCCCGGCAGCAATGAGAACGATCGAAAACGCATCAAAATGAAAACGATGACTGAAATTATCGCAGGCGCGTGTGCTTGAGGCGTGCGCATAGAGTTAAACGTACGTCACAGCATGCAGTTTTAGAATGGACAGTCGAAAACGAATCGAAAAGGTAGTGTGGACGCGAATCGATCGATGCGTTTTCGATGACAATACTTTGAGAGCGCATTAGTGTGGACAGGGTCTAAGATATGTTCTTTAGCTCGAAGCCTAGTTAACACCTCTTCAAATCACAACTAAGCTTAAGGTTCGTTTGATTATTGACGAAGCTGTTTTCAAGCGAAATAATGCCATGGTTTGCCAACACAAACTCTCAGTTCCACCGCGCCATTCCAGAATTAATATGGCTAATCTTTTTTATTATAATATTTTTCGGCCCGGATGGCCAATCATATAAGTCTTTTCAATCAAAAAAAGTTACTGTTAATTACTGTTAATGTTTAAGCACTCTTACCTGATTTCATTCACACGCGGTAATGGATGCATCACCACCATCTTTTCCTTTGCTTCTGTTAGAAGCTGTGGAGTGATGACGTAGCTTCCAAACACCTGACACGAATCAACAGATTGAGCGAATCAGTGACCAAAATACGAAAAAACACCAATGATTTTTATGTACCAGTTTATGTAACTTTACAAGAAAAGGACCCGGAAATAACAAGACTAATAAGACTACTCCCAACATCCTAAGTGGGTTATCACGCCGGTAAACCCATAGAAAGTGAGGTCTATTGCTTAATGAAGCGCGCTTATTTTGCTGTATTGCTTATAGAAGGAGGAATATTACATTTGAAGCACGCTAAATGACTCGAAAATAGGAGTCTAAGTAACCGAGGCGAAATGGCTTGGGGGCAAAATGACCGGTTACCCCGTGACACAACCCCTTTAATAATAAACTTATAAACAGTAACTAAATAAACAGTTAAAATACGCTCAAACAATACTCTGTGCGGAGATGAACTCGGTGCAGTCACTACAAACACGAACCTTCTCGTACTCTTCTTGGCTTTTGAATCTTTCGCGTTGGATTCTTGTCACATAAAGAACATCAGTGTCATTTAGGGCATCCAAAAGGTTTGTGAACTCTTCCTGTCAAAGAAAACAAAAGGAAAACGGGCCAAAGATGATTGGTACTGGGTAAATACTTTGCTTGGCTAAATTACAACAAAATGATAGGAGTTTGCGGCAAATTCAAGGTTAGTTCCTTAGTGCATTGCCTTGTCTGGGGACCTTTTCGGGAAAACACCTTTGAGATAAGTTAATAAGCAATTGAAAGTAAGAAGTCATCTGTGCCGCATTGAACTGTTCTATATACTGACTTGATTAGTTAAGAGTTTTTATTAGGTATACACGAGTCTTTAGAAGATGATCAATGTTAATAACTCTATGATACATATGGGGGTTGCATGTTCTATAAAGTAAATGCTGCGGTTTAATTTTATCTTTGCTTCAAATGATACTTTCCTTTGCTTGTGCGATGGTAATGCATGATAATTAGTTTGAGATAAATCAACGTAAATTTCGAACGAGAGATAAAGTTAGCCCACAAAAAAATTATGTTCAGTGCTTTAGAACCTTCTTTTAACTCCTTTACAATATTACCAACCTGGTGAATTCCTTTGCTCTTCACATACTCTTTCACGGAGTCGGGCATGCGAAGTGCTGCGGGTGACACATAACGGAGGGTGACGTCATAAAGGCAGAGCAGCTTAGCCAGTGAATGAACAGTGCGGCCGTTTTTCAAGTCTCCGACCATTGTAACCTTTATTTCAATCAAGAAATAAAAACAAAACTCATCTTTGCGACAACAACATCAAGAGCAACTAGACTATCGTTCAACCTTTTTATCTTCCCCGTCTTCCAAGGTGTTTTCAGTTTAAGCAAGTGAAGGGTAAATGAAGTGAACTACTTTAATAACATAATGTGATCATTTGAAGAATCCACGCCAAAGGAGGAAGTAGAGACCTTTAAATTGGAGGTCGAGAGCGACTACAAGTACAAGATTTGACTGAACGTTTTTTCGCTTACTTTCAAAAAATGCACGCCCCGGAAAGTTTCATTGTACTCTTGATTCAAAAGAAAAGTTAGCACTGTTATCTTAATTGAACGAGGTCAAGCCTTCGCAAAATGATTAAACTTCTAGAGTTTGATAACTTGTTTCCGCCACTACGACATTCTCTCTAAAACCCGTATGAAATGGCGATGGACATCATGTTTTCCCGCCAAAATGAGCTGGTTCACGCGCGCCGCGAGCACAAAATCTCGTACTTGTAGTCGTTCTCGTCATGGAATCTAAAGGTCTCTGGTAGCTAACCCAATACGACGACTTTGAGCAAACCTTTATCAGCGTCCTGTCTTCCGTCTATAAGTGGAAACGGTTTTGTCTAAATTTGCATTTGAGTTTGACAAAATACTGACGGCACAGGAACCACAACATGCAAACTAGATGCAACTCTACAAAGCCCTCAAATCTGGACATGAACTTGAAAGGGTGGCTAAATAGAAGCGAGTTCTTACCGTCAGACGATTAACAGTACCAATCTCCTCACGGATAGTAAACACATCTAAAAGAGCCTGGGTTGGATGTTCTCCAACTCCGTCCCCCGCGTTGATAACTGGTTTGCGGCAGAGCTCGGCAGCCTCCTGCAATTGCAAAGAAAGATTAAAACCGCAAGAAAAATGCAAGACCCTTGGACGATTCGCGTTATCGCCAATCTCTAGAGCGGCTTCCTCGCGAGTCTTTTATCAATTGGTATCTTCCCTTTCCACTTTCTCAACAGAACTGTTCAAAATTCTATGGTCATTTTCAGACCACGCCCATTTACAGGGAAATGTAGGCACAAAGGTATGCAAAACTTACCTGAACTGCTCCGGGCTTCGGGTGACGAATAACCACCACATCACAGTAAGAGGACATTACTTGCACAGAATCTGTGAAAAGACAACAATGAACATCACCAGGAGCCTATTACCCTAACGTCACTCAAAAAAAATGTATAGGCTGACTTTGTATAGACTCTTTTCCTTTCGGTTTAACACTCGGAAGCGGGTGGGGGGTGATATAGTTTCAGTTAAGACATGAAAAACCGTACTACCTGCTAAGCTCTCTCCTTTCTTGGCCGAGGAGTCGGTTTCTTTCATAAATATCACTGAACCTCCGAGCCTCTGCATCGCTGCCCCAAATGAAGATGATGTTCTCGTACTGACTTCATAGAACATTGAAGCCATTACCCTACCCTGAAAGAGAAGTCGAATTGGAACATTTGTCAGCGAAAACCTGGCCATAACACTGCACTGGGAAGACATACAGTTCCGCTCCAGAACTAACATGAATCATCATAGTAAAAATGTGCGTTTGCGGTATAATTACCTTGAGTAAATCTAGTCCTCCTTCCCTTTGCACTACGAGTCGCATGTAGTGAGCCATGTTAAACAAGTAATGAAGCTGAATACAGAACACGTTTTATTAGTACCGGTAACAGCAAGCTACTGCTCAATTTATACCTACGAGCTATTACGTGAAGTTTTTTCTCTATTGAATTTTTCGCAGAAGCCAATGTTAAAGCAACTCTTTAATTTCAGGAAAAATAACGAGCTTTAAAGTGTGGTGAAAAACTCATGAAAAAGGTTACTGATAGGGTAGGGACCATGTGGCATTACAGTAGAAAGAGCTCTGTTCAAAGCGTTACCTTCAACCGACACGTTCGCGTCTGACAGGAAAAAATGATGACGTCACCTAAATTTCCAGCTAAAATACTCCTCACTTGAAAGCTTTATAACCAGCAAAATCAGAACAAAATTTCGACCCCAGTTTACCTGCTCTCTGTTAAATTTGCTGGCGCTCAGAACGTGTTGACCCGAGAACACATGCGCTGGTACACGAGGAAGGGTCATGGGTACATGAGGAACAGCTCCTGGAGATGTCACTTGGGGAAGGTGGGTTGGGGTGAGAAGAGAATGTGGTGTAGAATCCGGGGTCCCATCTAAAAAAATAACAAATAAATTACTACATGAAATAACAGTCGCTGTCTACTTATAGGCGCGCACAGGTCTCGCACATCAGTTGGATAGAGACTGGATCCGACAACGGACACCGCCAATGCAAATACAGTCAACTCTCGCCTTGCGGACACCTCGCTATAACGGACACCCCGATAATACGGACAGCAGCTAAATCGGCGGCTAAAACAAATTACAGACGTTTGACTGAGATAAACTCCCGCTATAACGGACTCTCGCTGATGACTACCCCGATACTACGGACAACAGCTAAATCCCACGAAAAAAATAATTTACAGACGTTTGACTGAAACGAAAGCGCGCTATTACGGACTCTCGCCGATGAGGACACTAACTCGACGTCCCTACAGTGTCCGCTATAAAGGGAGTTGACTGTATCGCTGAAAAACTAACCTTTACGTTCTTTTAAACTGTTGTACCGATTATTCTAACTCGATCAGCTTCAGCTCAAAAGTTAAAGAGGAAGAGAAGGAATTCACTACCTCACCTTAACGATCTCAAGGAAACTTAAACTTTGGCAATTTCACATTGTTGTCGGGCAAGACCGCAAACAAATGTATAGAAAAGCGTGAAGCAAAGGCAGACTTGTCGTTTTGTTCACTAAGCCTATAGTTCTCATGTGTGCAAACTACAACTCATCCCAAGGCGCATTTTCCATTCTTTGCGAATCTAACAACTCGTCTACCGTCCTCCGTTTTGAATTAAGATTGTATTTCATTCATGAGTTTTAATATACCTCCTAACGGCAAGGCCAGCGCGTCTGTTCCGTAATGAGTGTCAACAAACCGATGCACAGAGGGAGGGAAGGCCCAGCGTGCATCTGCCTTTCTTGGACTGGCAGGTGGTATCAGGGGAGGGGGCTGGTAAATTGGAGGTGGCTGTACAGAGCTTATCATCCGTACATCCTGTCCTGTGCCGGGACTTGCAAGAACCTAAAATAGATACAAACTTACATCAAATATAAGGCTTCCTTTGTCCGTTAAATATGGCGAGTGAATTGTAGGACATAAGAGTAATTTTTAAATGCAAAAAAATGGTTTTATCTACGGAGTTGAACACCGTAAAAAGATTGAGATGCTGAAGTTTCAAGCGTTAGCCCTTCGCCAGAACGAATGGACGCCCAGCACAACAGTTTTTTCTGAAAAAAATTCCCTCGTAATTTTTAAAAGGTTCGTCTTGATAAGAAGAAGACATTCTTTCGCGCCAGCGAAGAAAAGAAAGTGTTCAAACTCTGGGAATTTTTTTCAACAAAAAATTCACCCTGGGCTTCAGCGAATGCGACGTTTTTTCGGTTTAGACTTGCCCTCAAGAAATGTGTTGAAAAAAGAATAACCACAACATTAACCATCCTCAGCAATGGAGATGAATGCATTGAAGATATTTCAATATACAAACCGCCATATCTTAAAACTCACTAATCTTCCACCAACCGAACACACTTGTCATACGACATACTTTTTACCAAGGCACCGCATCTCTCTTTCTGGAACATTACATATTTCAGATTCAACTGCCCATATTTTCCGACTTCAGCGATATGTTTTTCGTGCACACACTCCAATAAAGGCAAATGTGCTACGTGGGAGTAGCCCGCGACATGAAGGCGAAAATCTTTGTAGCTTGCACCCAAGAAATCTAATACACCTGATGTTTCTTCAGAGTTGCAAGAAACAGAAGGAGTTCAAGAAACTGCTCCTTTTAAGAACCAGGTAAGAAAAGTGGACTTTGAGAACCTCGTTTCAGAGGAATGTAAGAACTGTCACCTGTGCAACGCTTAGGATTAATTTTTTTAATTATTATTATTTTTTTTATAATTTCTATACACATTTACAAATCTTTAATAAACGCCGGGGTAACTCAATATGGAGAGGGAAGGGGTTGAACATGATAGGCGGGCAGGGGTTTTTGAGTCTGGGTTTTAAAGTGGGTAGTTAGTTGTCCACAATTAGTTTACACTGCGTGTAAGCTAGGGATCTTGACACGTTCATAAAGCATTTATTTATTTAGTATTAGTAAGTAAACTCAAACAAACCTTTCCATCGATGACAACAGTTTCACCTCTCAGTACAACCCTTCTGACGCAGCCATTAACTTTCATGCCGGCAAATGGCGTCCATTTTGCTTTAGAATAAGTCATGGCTGATGGAATTGTCCATTCTTCGCCGATTTCCACTTCCACGTACGTGTCTTTCTGCTCTGGAAGACTGAAGATTTTTCGCGGATTTGTGCACAAACGAAGCATAATATCCTAAGACGAAAGTTTTGTGGTACAAAAGAAATAGTAATATTAGCTAAACACGCGGAATTGCTTTCACAACAGTTATGTCGCACTTAAGTATATTTTAATGGTTATCGATAGCTACTGCTTTCCCGTGAAGTCACAATTCCTATTAATTCAAAATTTTTCGCCGTTTCTGATTGCCTCCAATGCCCCGGCTAATTCTTCATAACCAACTAGCACTGACCAAATTTGAAAGATGCGAGCAATCGATCGTATATTTGATTGGAAACGAGGTTGATCGATGGTATATTTGATTGTAAATGAGGCTGCTTGGGCAATGGACTATCAATCAACATGGTTTCCAGGCGCGGCGGCCTAGCTGTTTATTCACGAGTGAACTAAAAAAAAAATGACGTTCACGGCTATCCGACTGACTAAAACTGAACGAATACGCAAAACATATTGGTCGCTAAATGTTATCTTCTTTTTGAGGAGTCTTGCAAAGAAAAACCACTGTTTATATCCCGAAACTGTGCCGAAAAAGGGAAAAGGAAAAGGCCTGCCTAAATTCTAATAACCAATAACTTTATAGTCTTCACTTTCTAGAAGACTAGTGGCAAGTTTCCGCGCACTTGAAAGAAATGAGTCAAGGTTTGCCGCATGCGCACATGACATCAGCTGCAAGTTTTCTCGCCCTTAACAGCAGCTGAACTTTTTCCCGCGCTCAACACCAGTTGCGCTTTTTCCACGCTTACTATTAGCGGCAAGTTGGCTTTAGTTGTAAGTTCGAAAGTTGTCTGCAAGTCTTCGCTGTCAACTTAGTCTCGACAAAGCTGAAATTTATGTCCCCATAGTAGATATGAAGTTTTGCTGTTTCTTACTTCAACGGTTAACCGTCCTTGATGCACCGCAGTTAACAGCAGGGGGAGCATAGTCTCGAGTCCAGGAAATCCGGGAGGCGGAGTATTAGAATCTTTTTCTTCTAAAGTGTGTGGTGCTGAAGAACAAACACATTAAAACAACAACAGTGTGAACCTCAAAATCAACGAAAACCTTACCACCAGAAAAAACTAGGTTGTTGCGTTGCCTTCTAAACCTAGTTGGGTTTAGAAGGCAACACAACAGCTCTGTACGTGCCTCACACTTTTTTTTACATTTCTCTACCGTTTTTGCACGAGTAAGACGTGAAATTGCCTAATTTTACATTTTATGGGAGACGTAAACAAGCGACGATATTTTATTTCTCTTTCTGAACTTGGATAGGGATCCTAGTAATTCAACTCAAGGTAGGCACGCCTACTTTTGATAAAGTAAATGGGTAGGAATCATCGCGATAAAGACTGGAAGAGCGTAAATTCACTTTTGAAGCGACGTTTTCGCTGCCATCGCGTCCTCGGACAGGAGCTCCTGTCTCGGATCGTTAAGTCCCTACTTGGCTACAGGGCGCGCATACTGTTTTGTCTGCATGCAGTCATCTTACCATGGTCAGTAGCAAAGCAGTCAATTACGTCAAGATTATCCCAGAGTGCCTTCTGATCCTCGACAGTGACCAAAGGAGGCTTGACCCCAGACCTCTTGATTCCAATTCTCTCGGCATCATCTTCAGTTAGAAATAGATGGTGCGGGGACACTTCACACGTGACCTGGATTCCTTTCTCTTTAGCTGCACGAATAACAAGTACCTAAAAGAAGTGCAGTTTTAAAAGGATCTTTTTCAAAAATGCTTTCCTTGGTAAGGTGGCAATAATTTTTATCGCTTTCTCTGTGAACGTAAAGCTACTCTTCTTCAGTCTACAAAAATTCTGAACTTTACTTTTCTAAAGATGATGGATGATGATGTCTATGGATGACACCTTGATGTGCGATCACGAAACCTACTGAGCTACAGAGAGTTTTTTGTGTTTGATTTGTTGTATTCTTTTAAAAACATAAAGTTAGTTGCAATAGCATGTACCACTTGCAAATGGCGACGGCTACTCAAAGCGGTTAGCGTGCCCATACAGTCTGTAATATGCCATCATTGAACGTTTGAGTATGTAATTGAAAACGAATCCATTGGGCGTGGCAATTCAAATGAAAATTATCGAGCCAAAAGTAAAAGTACAAATTTCTTTCTTTATTCTTATTTTAAAAATACTTTTTACCTCTTCCCTGCGTGCCACATGAGCGATGTGAACAGGTCTGTCGGCCAACTCTGCCAACAGCAAAATCGCAGCAGTAGTACGACCCTCCGCATGGCACACTAGAGGCAGGTGTTTAGGCCATTGCTCAAGATGCTGCACAAGAAAATAGATGGATACCGTTCAACATGTATTAAGTCATCACCTCCGAGCTTTTGGCACTGGGATGTCTGGGATCGTTTGGTTCACGAAAGGTAAATAGTTTCCATAGGAAATTGTTAACCAACCTTAGCTCAAGTTCATTTGTTAAATGAACCTAGAAATCTACATCCAAATTTCCTGGAAAGGTAGAGTCTTGACCGTTTAAGCGAACACCATTTTATAAGACAGACAAATATCAAATATCATCATCTCTAACTCTTCTAATAAGGCAAAGACAAAAACGAGTTGAGACTAGACAGAATGTATCTGAAATCTGGATCTCTTGTCCACACCCTCATTAAAACACATACTCACAACAAAGAAAACCGTAGAATTTTTCAGAGAACCCTTGAACCCTTGTGGCAGTTTCCAGTACGCAAACCTGGCCACCTTACTTCTACCAACTTTGCGACATCCAAAGGTTGCTTGTTACTCTGTACCAAACAACTTTTAGGGCACATATTTTCAAAGCTTTGGAGGGATACAAGCCAAGTCTTCAATCTATGGGTGTCTTAAGGGTTCGTACCTTCATCCAAGTTGACATTTCATCCAGTCGAAGTGTTGTAAAAGTCTCGTTGAGGTACATTTTCAGCCCAGCAGACATGTGCGCTAATTCCTTGATCGTTGAATAATTATCAGCACTGGCGCCAACGTACAGACCGTAATCACATCGTGCACCCGCCGAAGCCAACTGAAATAGAACAATGATTCAGTGTTATCTCGACGGGTAAGCACCGTACAAAAGCGAGCGGCAAAATGACAAACTTCCCCACAATACTAACACGTACTTAGGAAAACCACCGTTGATTCAAGAGGATTCCGTTTTAAACGGCTGGACAGTTTACTCGTTTATTTTTTTACCATCACGCGACCTGTTGCTGCATGAAATCTACTATAATCGTTTCACGAGGCAACTGAAGATTTGATTCAGTTTCAATTTTACAAGGGGGGCACTTTGTTAACGAACGTGGCTGTAGGGTATCAACCTTTAACAGCTCATTTTCGGATAAAACTTACTGAATTTTTAAGTAAATATACAGGGTACACCCAACACCATTTTTCAAGTCAAGCAAAATGAGAAGCAGCCGTACCGGGCTTTTATCAGCCTGCGCGCAAGCTCTCCTGGGACTTCCGGGGGTGCGAGGGTGGGAAAGGGGAGACAGAAACCTCTTTCTCGCTCCACCGTCGCAACGCCCCGGGATAGCCTGCTCGCACACTAGGCTGTTGTTCATTTTATTCGATATCAAATGGAAGTTGCCCATGGATGGTTTCCAGGCCATCGCCTTACCTTTCTAGCTAAGTTGAGTGCAGACTCATTGACAATTGCAGGATTGGTGTTAGGCATAGCTAATACCATGGTCACGCCACCAGCTAAAGCAGCAGCTGTCCCGGATGAAAAGTCTTCCTTGTGAGATGCACCCGGTTCGCGCACGTGCACATGAACATCAATCAGACCTGGAAGACGCACCACGCGGCCTGACGACATACAGTCGATATGAGTCTTCAGTTTAGGCGCTCCTCCGACTCTCTTCAGGGCCTGAAAACGGCAAAAAGAAAATAATTTACTCCAAAAAATAACACTGAAAATATTTTGATATAAACTAACAATCCTTAAAG
The DNA here is from genome assembly GCA_022179025.1 of Porites australiensis. Taxonomy (NCBI): domain Eukaryota; kingdom Metazoa; phylum Cnidaria; class Anthozoa; order Scleractinia; family Poritidae; genus Porites; species Porites australiensis. The sequence continues at coordinate 68,938 of BOPM01000874.1, read as the reverse complement.
TGGTTATTCACAAGAAATGTAGAACATGAACCTCGCCACCGGACTGAAAGATATAACCATGTTTAACGTTCGGTAATCAATATACCCTGAGTAGTACGAGAGGTTTTTTTCTCACGTGCCACGAGATGCTTCGGGGTCGATTCTTCTCATCATACTCAGCCTGCTTCAATAAATGTTAAAATTAATGCGTTATGAATGCCCCTAATGTAAATGGGAATTTGCGATAGACATCCAAGGTTGACCGCTGCCAGACATTTGTTGAGTCCCTAGTGGTTCGTTCACATCCCACAACAGGGAACTTAAGCAACGAGGACGGCGACGGCAACGAGAACGGCATAAAAGCAATAGTTTTATATTGGCAAGACAACAAGCATGCACGTGGATCACGCTTTTTTTGTACATTTCTTTGCTGTCGTTGCACGATTACGACGTGAAACTTCCCAGTTTCACGTTTTATTGAGGACGTGAACTTGGATACAGTCCTTTAGAATCAACTCCAGGCCCCAGTTGTTGAAAAGGTGGATAGCGCTATCCGATGAATAAATCTCTATGCAGTGGATAGTGCAATCGGTTTCCCTAATACTTATCCGCTGGATAGTGATTTATCCGGTGGATAGCACTATCCAACGTTTGAACAACCGGACTCAGAAGAATTACCCAACATTAACCAAATTGTATGAAATGGAACAAAAGTAAAACGAGACCCTGAGTGTTGGCCCGGTCGGGAATCGAACCAGGGCCTACCGCTCCTGAGTTTGGAATTCAAACAATTAAGCTAACCAAATAACCAGGCAGCAGCCACTCTCCGGCGTGCCTTTAAAACTCTAGGAAGTGAATGTCTCACGGTAATGACCACGTCATTGCAACGTTTGGTTAAAAACAAAAACAAAAACAACACAAAAACGCCACCACAGCAATTACCTCTATAAAAAGCTTAGCACACTTTATATCAGTGATGAGTGGAATGGAATAGTCAATAGCCATGCGGCGAGTACGATAACCGTGTGTCAGATAAGAAGATGCTCTTCTTGAGCCCGAGGTTCTCAGCGGCAGGTTAATCACCATGTCAAACTTGTTTTGTGCCAGATAGTCCAGAATGCTTCGCTCGTTTGCTCCATTTCCACCCTCCTCGAAAGGCCAGTCCACTGTTTTAATCTGCAAACATGAGAATACATTGTTCTTAACCTGTTCTATCTCTTAAAAAGGCAGCGGGGCTAAAAGAGAACTTTTTCGTGCGGGAGCAATGAGAAAAAGCCCGAGGGGGCAAGATACGCTGGGGTAGCCAATCAGAATGCAGGATTGGCCCCATCTTGCCCGCTCGCTGATTCAGCCATATGGTAAGTAATGTGGATGACTGACCTTTATCCCATGTTCTGTGTAGAAATCAGCTGTCCCTGGACTGGCATATAACTTGAAACCCAACTCTTGCAAAGTTCTTACGCTGGGCAGCATCTCAGTTTTAGACTAAAAACAAGGATGACATACAAGACGTTAGTTGACCATAAAATCAGCAAAAACTTGCCTAAACAAGTTCCCATCGAAGAGGTTCTGTTAGGATTATAAACAGCGGGAAGGGGTTGAGCTGAAAGCTGCATAAACAACGTTTCTGAATGACTAGATAAGACGAATTTATTCTAATATTAGCGATAATGGATATCATCATTTAAAATAACTTTTACATTTACTCGTGTCTTTAGGTAATGGAGGGTTGCACAGTTGAAAAGTTGTATATGATGTCAGAGAAATAATTACATACTTTGAAGGCTAAAAGTATTGACTCTGAAAATGACTACCGCACAGGTTGTCAAAAAGTCAGTTACTTTCAACAACATTCCTACTCAGGACTACTGTACAGTTACCGACTGGGACGATCATATTCCACCTACTTACGTCATGATAAATTGTTGATTCGCACTGTACTTCTATTGTTAAATATAGCAAGATGGGTCGCGCCTGCCAGACCTTTCTAGTCAAAATAAAAATACCTTTTCCGACTTGTATTTTATTGTTGTTGAAGGTGTTTGCTCATGGTTTTTCTAGATTTCTTGGATAGTCATAATTCGCAGGAGACAGATCTATGAATAAAGTGTTCCAAAACGCCGTCATACAAACACATTGCGTTTGAACACTCCAGGTTAGGGGACATTCCTATCATCCTCTTCACAAGCCAGGAGAGGGGAAACACGACCTCTTACCTTAAAGCTGCCAATTGAGAGAAGTATACACTCTTTAGGGATTTTGAATCCAGTACTTAGCAAGCCTTTGAGGTATGCCTCATATCTGTTCTCACCAAAACAAGCCACTTCTCCGGTGCTGGCCATCTCTACTCCCAGCATGGCATCCGCTCCCGCCAAGCGTGAAAAGGAAAACTGAGGCACCTTGAAACACAAGACAAATCAAAGGAAACAAATTAACTGAGTTTGCAGAGTGTTTTTTTTTTGGTGGGTGACATGACCGTTTTTGTTTTATTTTGTTTTTCTTTATGTAGGTTTTGGTATCGGACATCCCGCTGAAATATCAACTGGAAAACGTCTTATTCGTGTCTCAAAATAGTGGTTTTAATGACATGACTCCGGTAATAAACAATAAAGCAGTCGCTTTCTCTCTCTTTTTTATTATTAAAAACCACTACTTTTTTTAGGGGTGGACGTGCACAGTAAGAGAAGTAAGTTTAACGTCTCTACAGTCTCGCGCTCCATTTGCACAGTCGACCCAGAGTGGTAGGGTATACCTCCATTGTTCCCTCACATAGAAAAACCTAAGCAAAGAGGAAATGTCAGTCGACGGTTTCACGACGGTCAAGCTACGTCATTTCCCCAACAATTCTAGTTTTTTTCTTACACTCTGTCTCTGGGACACAAGATCGCAATGGGGTCCATATACTAACAGGGCTGATACTATGGGGCGGCGGCACTTAAATCTTATTAAAATGACGGAGAAGCACACCATCCAGTGACAAAGGCGTGGCTATTAATAGCCAAAAGTACAAAAAGCCTTACGTGATTCGCAGAATGGTATTAAAATGGCCTTTTACCTTAACTCCAACTCTACCACACCCGGAATATTCCAGCACAGGATCCACTGACACACCACATATCAATCTTGTTGCTGTGGCAACAAAGTCATGATCAAGAGTCTTGGACACAAAGGGGAATGAACGGGATACTCGAAGATTACATTCAATTACTTTCACGTCATTGTCCTGCAAACAAAGCGCCATTAAGAAACGTGACTTGTATGTTTTTAGCTAGTAAGACAGGAACTCAAGAGAGCACTGAAAAGCACTAAGTATAGCAGCAAGCACTTATAGACAATATAAGTACCAGTCTCGAAGCTTTTTTTCTTTGAGAGTTGACTGTACTACTTAACCACTCTCGAGGTACCGGCAAGTGGTTGCTTGATGGAGGTTTGCCGCTCAATAGAGGCTCGTCATAAATTAGCATAATCTTTAGCAGAAACATCACTTTATTTTAAAACAAACACGCGACGGGATCGGCATCACAGGTCCACAGTCAGTCGTCACTTAGTTTTATAATAACGTCAAACGTAATTATAACTTAACCAAATTTACATTTCTTTTCAGTTCTACATTTACTTCGGGACTTTGGTTACTGGCCGCTTAATGTTGGCAAAGATAGAACGTATTGAGACTGCCAGGACACATATTGCAGGCACTAATACAATGCAAATAAGCCAAAGTGAAATTCCACCTGACAGTATAACGGCAAAAAAAATTAAATTTTCTCAGAAGTCACAACGAGAAGTTAGGTGAATCCTTGTTTTAAATTTTAAATTTTACATTCCTTTGCTTTGAACTCATGGTCAAACATTAACTACAACGGAAAACAACAGAAAATAAAATTTAACCACGAGTAAAATTGAGCGACAACATGTACATACCTTAGCAATTAACTGCATGTTAAAAGGTCCCGTTACCATCAAGGCTTGGCCAATGTCATAGCAGATCTTTTGTATAATCTTGAGTGTCTCTTCATTAAGATCTTGTGGAGGAAGAACCATCGTGGCATCACCAGAATGTACTCCAGCGTTCTCTATATGTTCAGACACGGCCATGACCACTACTTCACCATCGCTTGCTACAGCATCAACATCAATCTCCTACATAGGGGCAATGTTTAAAGCGGAGTCAGAAGCAATTACACCTTGGGTCGTTCTCGTTCCATATGGAACGATGCATATTCTCCTTCCTGGGCCCATTTAGCGTTCAGTTTAAGCTAATAAGTTGGTAAGCAACAACGTCAGCAAAGATAAATCTTTCCACCGACACCTCATTTTCGATATTTTGACCAATCCTAACAGAGTTACACTCACAAAAAAGTAACATTTTGGGGAAAAATCCACTGCTTATTTCGCTGTTTACCTACTACTCTTTGAAGATTAAATTTGTCACTTTCCTAAACAGTTAGACACCCACAATTCCATGCAAAAGAAAGACGATAAAGTGGACAACAAAATTCCTTATAAACGAGAAAGGGAAAGGAAACAAAGAGAGCGAGAGAGAAAGATCGAAACAGACTCGCAAGTCCAAATTGTGGCTTGTATGCATGCGCGAAAAACAAAAGAGCTGTTTAATTACATCCGATTAGTCGGAAAATTGCAAAAACTCATTTTTAGCCATTCTTACACTAATTAGCCGAAAACCAGTCAAAAGAAGAGGAAATGGTGAAAAATGCGTTTTTTTCGCTACTCGCTGGCCGTCATCAACGGGTTAAAAGGCTGCTTTACATGGAAGATGCAGGCACCAGCAAAATACAAGGATATTTCCACACAGTCTTCAACATGCCTGTGTCATACGTGTACACCAGTTTTTGCCGTATGCTTTACTCAGTAATGCCGCTCTGATATCAGTTTAAAAAAACTCCTGCCAGTTCCTCAATCAATCAGAAATAAAACGCATATTACATTCAGCGACGCGAGGTTCGGACGCCCGATGTCACATAGCACGCAATTGTTGAAATGATACAGATGGTTCTGCTGGGGTTGTGCAACTTTTCGCGCAGCCTTACTTATCGAAAAACAGCTAAGATCATGATACTTATGGAGCGATCCGATGTATGTAGGACATACGATGCGAATGTCACGTGAAACGTCTCAGAATGTGGCCGCCCACCCTACATCGGGGTTTTGAAGCAATACAATGTTACCTGCATCGTAATAATTCATCCACTGTATTATCGGACTTTTATTTACACCAGTTTCTAGTACTGAACTGAGCATATGTATTTTCAGGTTACAGACCCGAACAACTTATTGGGCCAAGAGCTACATTTTAGAACCATAATCTACAAAGTAACAGTGTAGGGTGCAATCTGTTTAGAGCCTGGCTAAACTATAGAGAAACCTATCTCCCATGGATTCAGAGGAAAGTTTACAATTGTTATAATTAAGCTTACCCTGGGTGCTATGCGCGGCTTCCGGAATGTGTCGGCCTTCACAGACACCCGGCCGACTCCGAAGATTCCCGCCGCGAGCAAACACCTCCGGTACCCGGGGTAAAGTAAGCTTTGGGGGAGTTAAAAAAAATCCAAGATTACAGCCGCAAGAGAACTGAACTAGTTACCTTGGCATTCTGGATGAATTTCGAGATGACAACAGGGTGATCACTGGATACAGACAGGGCGTTTCCAAGATAGGTAACCAAGTCGTGATCTGAATGGGCAACATTCATGGCCGCACCGCTGAGCACATAGGATGGACGAACAACACAGGGATACCCTACTGTTGCACAAAACTTCTTGGCTTCCTGCAAGATGATGTGAAATTGTCGAAGGTTCTTGTATACATTATTCGTGCTAAATTTCAAGTGTATTTGGTTAAGTCTACATAATACAGGATAGCTCTTACGCCGTCACAAAACCATATCGGATACGGCTTTTGCCACACATAAGAAAGGTGATTCAGGAGCAGTTTCTGTACCAGAGGGAAGTACCACTGCGCCGATTGTATGTCCTTGGGCGAATGGTCTTAAGAGCAGGCGGAACCGTCTTAAGTCAGGAGAAACGCCATCGGGCGAATCGACCTTCTGGCGAAAAGAACGCAATTCCAGTCGCACACTATCCGATGCCCCACTTTTATTGGCAGCTCTGATAATTACTTTTTGTTAAACGCAAATCTTTTTATATAACGAACAATTACAAAGCTGCATCGTTATCTTACCTCAAGAGTGGTGAGAACTTTCCACTGGGGCTGCAAAATTCCGATGTTGTCCAACATCCTGGAAAATTTAAACCTATTCTCTGCGTTGTCAATCATCTCTGGCGATGTTCCAAGAATACGAACCTGAAACAGCAAAGTTCCAATAAAAAAGAAGTTAAAATGCTTTTATCATGGCCTCAGTACACCGTGCACACCCAGTGATTTTGTTACATCTGCGTCCTACGTCCTGCATCCCTGACGCTTAAAACTATCCCCGAAGACGCAAAATAATTCATAGCATGCGTCCAGTATGACGCAAAGATTGATCGATTTAACGATCTGAACATGTGTATTCGTAGAAATATCCCGTTCGCGTAATTTCTGTGGCAGTTATTATGTCTGTCAGTTTAACGATCCATATTTCTTTTAGCCTTTGTTGTGCTTTAAAATAAAAGGACTGTATTTAAATTTTAGAATACTGTAATACAGAGTTTTGGAGTCTGTCTTCAGATTAACTGTCTGGTTACCAAAGCATTTCCAATTTCGGACTCATTTTTTTTTAACTGGGACTCATTGGTTCTGGACTGGTACTCATGATTTTTCACAAGATAAGTCCCAGGACTCACCATAACTATTTATAACAAAATCACTGCACACCTCACCTGCACATGCAAAATTATTTTGAAAAAACTAACATCTCTCTTTATCATGATTTCACCTTCCTCAATGTAAAATTTTAAGTGGCTGTAGCCTGTTCCAGGTGTTTAGAGAGTGGAGTGCGGCCCGAAGTCGGAGAGCAAGAAAAAAAGGGGGCGGGGGGGGGGGGGGGGGGGAGAAGAAAAAGAGGGGGGGGGGGGGGGAAACCCTCCCCACCCC
>BOPM01000874.1:48051-61896 GCA_022179025.1 Porites australiensis | reverse complement strand
GGGGGGGGGGGGGGGGGGGGGGGGGGGGGGGGGGGGGGGGGGGGAGTGAGGGAGGAGGAAGAAGGGGGGGGGGGGGGGGGGGGGGGGGAGAGAAGAGAAAGAGAGGGAGAGAGGTGGGAATACCCTACCCTACCCCACCCCTCGCGGTTTTTCCTACTGCCATCACTTTGTGCCGGAGAAGGCCTGGAACACGCTAAAGTGGCTGTAATTTTACGGTAACATTTTTGGACACCACTGCATATTATTCTCTCAGCTCTTACGAATGAACTCTTTACCTGTTGCCGGTGAAGCTGCATTGCAATGTTGTTTGGTAATTGACCTCCCATACTGAGAATGACACCTTCAGGATTCTCCTTCTCATAAATATCCATCACAACCTAGAATAACGACAAAAACGCTAGCTTGAGTGATAAATCAATGTGGTATAGAATCATGGAGAAACGAGTTTTGTCAAAACAATTCCATGTGTGAACTCCTGAGAATCTCCTCTTGAAAGTCTAGAAGGCCTCTCACTAGAAGAAAAAATTCCGTTGCCACTGAGGTTCTTTTTTATTATAATTGGTTAAAAACATATGTCGCAAACAGTCAAACAAACGTGTGTTATGTACGCACTTATGCTGCACAGTGATGCACAACACTACACAATGCGAAATTAGACCTAGAGCCGATAACGGTAGCTACTGTTCTATTAACGCGATATGAAACGCTCCCAGTTTCACTGGAAATAGATTCTATAGAAACAACTCTCATTAAATTAAATTCCAACAGTACGTAATGCGACTGAACAGCTGTAAGTAGAGAGGAAATTACAAGAGAGTAAATAAGGCTACAAATGTATTTAGTTAATACACTACGGACTAAGGGCCTTTTTACATGGAGTGGGGGACCCCGGTCTAGTGGGGTTGGTTTCTTTTGTTTTCACGCTCTGGGGGACACAAAACAAACGAAACCTACCCCACTAGACCGGGGTACCCCACTCCATGTAAACAGGGTCTAAGTGAATTTGAAATCCTGCTCCTAAGAGATATCCTGATATAAACAGAAAATTCTCACCTCGAATGAGATTTCATCAAAGTACAGTCTTTCACACTCATCGTAATCAGTGCTGACAGTTTCCGGGTTGTAATTTAACATTATAGTCTGCTTTTTCAACTGAAAATAGAAGAGGTCCTTTAGCAATAGGAATCAAGTTTACCAATTTAATGAAAGAAACATATCTGAGTGGCTTTGAAAGCACACATGGTGTGAAAACGAGGACGATGATGATAATGATTTCGATAATAACAATTAAGAGATAAGGCCAACAGCTTACAGTCACCACCCAAAGACACAACTATCTGCACTGAGAGAAGGTTTCTTTCTCAGCTAGCATGCTCTTACCCGTCTTTTTCGCTTTAACTTCATGTGCTGGACACACATGACGTAAAACAAAAGACCGCTTTGTTTTCTGTGCGAGGAAAAATCTGTTTGGTATTGCTTCATGGCTTTTGTTCTTTCGTTTTACGTCATGTGTGTCCGGTACAAGGAGCAAATGCCGTTTTTTAAGGCCCAAGTTGATGATCAGATCAGGTTGGAGCTTACATCTTCGCACTCATCAGACCAGCTCTTTAACTGAGCTAACAATAATTATCAACATGTCAAATGATCTCTAATGCGGATACTTGAAAATAAGGACAATATGACTAGAAAACGTCGTCTATTCGTTAACGTAATGACATAGCAATCCCACCACGTTTTGCAGCCTCCCTCCCCTCCCCTCCTTTTCCCTTGAAATTTACCTTCCGTAGCTCCCTGATACAGCCCACAGCGCACCAATCAAATTCAACACTGCTGCCAATCCTGTAAACTCCTGAACCAATCACCATGCAGGCTCCACCATCAAAGACAACATCATTTTCGCGTGCGTTGTAAGTTAGGTACAAGTAGTTTGTAAAGGCTGGGTATTCTGCAGCAACAGTGTCAATCTGCTTTATAAATGGGGTGAGTCCAAAATGCTGCCGAACCTTCCGCACGGCGATTTCAGTGCTAAAAATAAAAAAAAAATGCATTAACCACTAGCTCGAGTCAACAAAAGGGTCGAGTACTGTATTCATGAGGATGATAATTCAACAGTCAGTTGACCAGTCAGTTTTTTTGGGGGTGAGCAGTATTTATGTACAACAACAATAACAACAAACAACAACAATCTTTATTTGTATTCACTCTTGCTCAAAAATAAATAATACAACAATGAAAATATTAAAAGTAAAAATTAGAGTACTGGCTGCCTGGAATAACCATGGGAGCTAGCAGAGCCAGGCAGCCAGTTGACATTAGCATTAAATAAAATTAAGTTACATGTACATCGTACAGGTGACAGTTTATATCATTTTATTCAAAACCACTGAACTAAAAAACCTTACTTGCGAATACACTTTGCAATTTGTTTGTCAGAAAATCCAAGTTGTTTAGCTCCCAGTAAATCTTCATAAGACAACTCTGCAGCCTAATTGAAAAGCAAGGATACGTAAACTTCATCACCTAAAAGCAAATCCCCATAGTAATTTTCTTCGCAGTCGTCACTGTATTATTGCCCTAACACTCATTTAAACGAAACATTACAACAACTAAACAATCACGGAACACTGCTGATAATTAAGCCAAAATAAAGTCTAATTTTTGGACAGCTGTAATAGCAAAATACTTAACTCAACAACACTATTGGCCACTCTAAGAAAAAACATGCTACTTCCAAATTTGGATCACTGTCTTCACTCAGTAAAAACCCTACCTTGTGCAAATAACTACACTGTGCATGTTAATTTGAACTGTTAACCTTCACTACTGTATGGCACGAAATTTTTTTTCGGGCGTTCAATTTGTGGATTGGTGATTTTTTGCGTTTCGCAGGAATTAATTTTTGCGATTAAGACATTGCTGAGGACAGATAGGTTTTTCTTGCTAGGAATTAATTTTTGCGATTTTCAGAACGTCCCGGACAAACCATTGATGATACTTTCGTTTTTATCGAGTACATGCAATGGAAATACATATTTTCAAACAATACTATGGTGCGCGTCCCCTATGTAAAACCAGTACCAGATTCGATTACAGTAGCATCTGCGGTGCACGAAAGAGACAAGTTCCAATTGAACAGACACGATTAGCTAATTTAAATTAGAGGATAATTATTTACTCTGGAGTAAATTTTTGTGGGAAAAATGTTTGTGATATTTTTTTGGCAGGATCTTATTTCAAAATCATAGAACTCGCAAAAATTTGTACCACATGTACATGGTATTAAGTTTAGTAAAGCCTACACTGGTGAAAGAGCAGGAATCTGAATGATTGTGGCGATAGTGGCATTTACATGGAGACCATGATCCTTAGAATAGAGCTGAATGTTCTTTGCAGCTGTCGTTGAGGTCGCCACAACCTTGTAAAAGTTTCTGTATAATTACGGCAATCACTGACCTTTTTTTAAATTATTCTATCAATTCAATTTCAGTGGCTGTAGTGATCACATGAAAACCAGCAGCCTTAAGCATGATATAAGGAAGGAAGTGTGTACCTTCTCTTTGTGAGTTAAAGGTGCAGATGAAGATGCCGATGAACCAAGCTAAAAAGTGCATCAACCAATAAGAAAGAAGGTGAACAGTGAATTCAGTCAACATAGAATTACATTACATAAGTTGGTTAAGTGTCCTAAATACATGTGTAATCTCTGGAGTTAATCCCCTTACTAATCTAAACTGACATACTACCAGTGCCTTGCCAGTAACCTCCCTGTCTTTTCTAGAGCTATCAAATCACTTTTCTCATCGCAGCTCAAACAAAATTCATTGTTACCCATATTTAAAATTTATCAAAATTGTTACAAGTAGTATTATTGTCATCAAATTGTTTCTTAATAAATTTGTTACTAATAAAATAATTCTGATAAAAATAATACGTCTTATTAAAAGAAGGAGCAGAAATAAAGTTGATGATGATCATCCTGAACTTTACAGTAATTTGCAAGGTGCAACTACACCGGCGTAAAAAAGCAACCAAACTCAAAATCTGCAAATTTTAAGTTACATTACTATTCCATTATCAGAAGATCTAACATTACCTCTGTGTTCTCCCTGTAGCTTTTTAGCTTCAGTGCACAATCCATGATACATTTCATTCTATTTAGAAACCATTTGTCAATCTTGGTAAGTTCATACAGCTGGTCAATGCTATAGCCTTGTTTGAATGCTGCTGCAAGAACATGAATACGCATATCTGAAGGCTGCATCAAGTCCTGTTAAATAATGAAGAAATGGACAAAATCAGTAAGTTGACAATAACAGCACTAGAGTAGCCTGTATTGTTACATGTATGAAGCCTCAAAATACATGTACTGTAGGTATGATATTGTTACATTACCCTGGGCAAAGACAAAGAAAGCTATATCCACAGGATTTTCAGGATTTAATCAATAAGTAGGGAGCTTTAGATTCTAAGAAGAGGATGACTGGGAAAAATAACTGCCTTTCACTCTCAGTTACCTCATCAGATGCGGTCACACCATGAGAGTCAAAGCCCATGTTTGCCTCATTCACCATTCTAAGAGCTTTCTGAAGAGCTTCCTCAAAACGTCGTCCAATAGCCATCACTTCACCAACGCTCTTCATTGAGCTACCAATCTATAAAGTATCATACACGTATTATTTTAAGAAAAATAAAGTATTGATGATGACTGACTCCAGAAGCAGAGGAAAAATTTGATCCTAAGCAAAACTTATCTTTACCTATTCTCAAGTGTCACCAGTAAATATGCATGATGAATAGCACAAATAATGGGATCAGTGCCCTGTTCATTTATCATCTTCTTCCATTTGGGAGACGAGAGCACTTATTTCACTCTGTAGTCTTAAACTGATATTGTCCCTTTTTCAATGTTTTGAGTGACTGCATAAAGAGAATATTTCATGGCTGCACAGAGATACAAAATTCCTCTTCGAGTGTTAAAAAATTTTTAACGAGTGAGTGCAGCAAACCAGTGAAATATTTTTCATCACGAGAAGAGAAATTTCGTGTCTCCAAGTGGCCATGTGATATTCTTGTCATCATTAAAACACCAATGAAATACCAACCATTTCACTTCAAGATTTTTTGCTGCAAAAGGGCAGATTTATTACATGGCCATAGCAATGGTAATCTTTCTGTGTGTGAAAATGACGTGTTTTTTTCACGAGTGAAGACATCATGTTTTTACTCGAAAACTCACTTGGTATTTCATTAGTCTTTACATAATAAAATAATAATATTGTCCTATCCTGGGGCAGACTGAAAATATTAATACATAAACAATACAGTATTCATAGTCAGTAAGGAGGGTTGGGGTGCCCAGATACTGCTAATTCAGAGGGTTGCACTTATATGAAGTATTAAAGTAAATTAATCAGCTGCAGGAAAACTAGACTCTCATACCTTTGTGTTAACTCTATTGAATTTACTCAAGTCCCAGCGAGGAATTTTTACTACAACATAGTCTAAGCTGGGCTCAAAACAGGCTGTTGTGGAGTTGGTGACTGAGTTGCGCAGCTCTGGAAGTGGTTTACCAAGAGCCAACTTTGCAGCAACATATGCAAGGGGATATCCAGTGGCTTTAGATGCAAGCGCAGAACTTCTAGACAGTCGTGCATTGACCTCAATGATAAAGTACTGAAATCAAGGAAATAGAGAAATGTTAATCCTTCCTTTTCGCAAACAGTAAATACCGGTAAATAAGTAAAATAATGATAAGTGAGAAAATACATGCAGTTAAGTAACAAAAAAACTACTTACAGTTCCTGCTATTTTTAAGGTCAATGCCATAAAGGCCCCTTCTTTTGGTTACGCATTACCCATTTGCGCATTTTAAACTACAAAGGTATGACAATCAGCCTCATCATTTTTATCAAGGGGTCCCCCCTAGATGCAAAACCTCTTTTCGATATGAACCTAGCTGGAACAACTGAATGATGCAACATTTTTGGCTGGCACAGGTGACAGTAGAGCCAAAAGTGAAATACTGGTTGTTTACCATTTACAAAAAGTTTCCGGAAAATCTGGTTGGAAAGTAAATAGAACATGACTTTTTTGGTCGTTCCAGCAGAAAATTTCGGGAAGCAACGGAAGATCTGAAAAGGTAGTCCTGTTTTTCTGGATGGAATATTCCAAGTAGAAATTCGTGTTCCATTTCTTCAAAGCCATCTTTGATACCAGTTTCAGTTTGTACAAATGGTAAATGCGATTCTGGGACAAAATTTACCAGTCCTGAATTTTGCGTAGCATTTGCCTAAACCATGGACTAACTGGTTTGCCCTTGTAAATGGTAAATAACCATTATTACCTCTTTAGAGTTTGGATTAAGTGCATACTGTATGTTACACTCTCCTACAACCCCAAGGTGTCTGATAACTTTGACGGCAGCTGTACGCAACATGTTGTATTCAGCATTGGACAGGGTTTGACTTGGAGCAACAACAATAGATTCACCAGTGTGAATTCCCAATGGGTCCACGTTTTCCATATTACAAACCTAAGAAAAAAAAATGGAATATGCAGTTACAGATGGAATTTAAATAAGCCATTTCTGAGTTGTACATAGCCTCTGTTTCCAAGCGAGTCTAAGTGCGAGGTTATTGAATGATATGAAAATGATTTTTTATTCTCAAGCTAATAAAACTCATTTTCACAAGAAAGGATTTGCACTTAGTCTTGTTTTGAAAGTGAGAGCTTTTGGAACTCAGACATGGCCAACTGGAAGCTTCCTCTACTTGAACAAGCACACTATCATGAGTAAGTGTCCACCCTGAAAAATTGATCTTCTTCCTAGACGGAGATCAAGGATGAGTGAAAAGGGAAAAAAGGGTTCTTGGAATGAAGCGCAAGTGGCTCTTGATGCAGGGCTCAAAGTTTAAATTTGAGTTTGGGAGCACTTGTGCTACCAGATGTAAATTTTCAGGCACACTGCCGAAATTTTAGGCGCACAGCTGAAAATTTTAGGAGCACAGCTTATAATGTTGGGAGCATCTATTTCAAAAGAAAAAGTAAAATGCTTAACAGTGCCACGTTTATTTGTCATCTTCAGTTTGTTACTTTTACTTCAGTCCTGTGATTGATAAAACACAGCCGATTTGCTACGCAGTAATACCTTTGTGATTTTTAATACTAATTTCTCTTTTTGACAGTAAAGTTGTGACCAAAGAAAACTTACACTTGAAAAACAATTCAAAACTGACGACAACGAGTGTGTCAAACGAGAATGAAAATTAATCTTTAATGAATTTGTTAAATGCGCAATGACTTACATGTAACTGGAATACGACTTAAAAAACTTTCTTACCTGGAAAAAAAGGCTCTTAATCCGCACTGTTTTTGTTTTGATTGACGTTAAAACTGAACGTTCAACATGATCGTCCATTGCACAAAAAGTACATGTTTCGTCCGTAGCATATATTTGAATGTGTCAGCGGTGTTTATTACAAAACAGAAGAGTCTGGGATGGAGTAAAACATCAAAACGAAAAAGAACATTCGAGTTCATAGAATGGGAGAAAAGACCAATATTAAACATACACCATCTTTCTAGTTCGAGTTCGTAAGTATAGTCGGAAGTCAGTCAGTCGCACTGTGCTTTGGGTTTTACGGCGCACAGGTGCGATTACACATGAATTTTTAGGCGCACAACCAAAAATCCAGTCGCATATGCGACCAGTTAGTCGCTAACTTTGAGCCCTGTGATGCAATGTCAAATTCACCCTTTGATGAAAGAGAATTTAAAGCAGTTTAATAAAGGTAGCTTGCAGGGAAAGGGCAGCTGTACACATGCTAAATAAAAGTCCCTTGGGGCTTTTATACCTTCACCCCTTCAGTCTTGATATCAAGTGTACATGTTCGAGTCAATGTGTATATGATCACAATTTGGGAAATTACATCCATTCTGTACTTCTAGCACTTTATGTAAATTGAAGTTAGATCTGATTCACATGCAAATACAAGGAAAATTAGAAAGAATGTAGCAGTTTATCAGATGCAAATTGAGGAACCAACAGTACTGGTAGGAGGCTCATAATCCACAGCCAGTGCTTAACGTTAAGTACATGTGAGCATCCCAGATGCCTGAACCCAACAAAGTCCAATATATCTGCATATACCTACCGTGATGCAGTTGTCATATGCATCTCTGACCACCTCATACTCTATTTCTTTCCATCCTTTCAAGGACTTGTCAAGATTAATTTGCTTGGTATGAGCAAAAGTTGCTGTGACAAGAGAGAGAAGTTCTTCTTTGTTTTCCGCAAACCCTGAGCCAAGACCTCCCAGTGCAAAGGCTGCACGCACCAGCACTGGATAGCCAAGACTCTCTGCAGCAGCAACAGCCTAGCAAATTTTAAAAGAAAAGCATGGTTCACAATTTTTTCATTACAAAATGCATTTTCTGGAGTGCTAAAAACTTTTGAAGTAGGTGTCAGAGCTACAATAAAATTGGAAACAAAATTAGTCGAGACACTTTGACCTTGACACCAATTCTAATGTTTTTTTAATGACACTATGTACATCAAGGACAAAACAACAGGTCTTCCCCCTAAATATCGTTGTACCACTGTTCCTGCTAAATGTGCCGGTAGGAAATGAACAAACCAACTTTGACTGGGGGGGATGTGGGAGGTGAGGGAGGGGTCCAG
Organism: Porites australiensis; assembly: GCA_022179025.1. Taxonomy (NCBI): domain Eukaryota; kingdom Metazoa; phylum Cnidaria; class Anthozoa; order Scleractinia; family Poritidae; genus Porites; species Porites australiensis. Next base: position 53,216 of record BOPM01000874.1, on the reverse strand, counting down.
ATTGTTTGCATTCCAAAATGTCATTGAAAAATCACTACTTACATTTGTATAGGGAAGGGTAGCAATTCATGTAGAGGGGGGTGGGGGGGGGGGGGGCATGAGTTTTTCTAGTTCGTTTTTAGGGGGGGGGTATCAAAAATTTCTGCCAATGTGACTGAAGGTAGAAGTCAGGGGGCCATCACAAAAGTTTCAATGATAAAAAAAAACTGCTACTGCCTTCCTCTCTCTTCTGCAGGGATCTCTTTGTGTCACTAGGAGGCTTGGGAGAGGGGATTTAAAGGGAGCACGCAGGGGGCGTACATTGTCTATAGTTGTGGGATATGGAACAAGGGGGGCCAGGAAAAAGCACATCAAATAATGGGGGGCTTCCAAAAATTGCACCAGAAAAAAAACTTAAATCACCATAGCATCCCCCCCACCCCCTTACATCAATTATGAACCCTCCCATAACACATTAAGATCAATATTAGCCTGGGTTTCATCAGCTCAAAGACAGAAGTTTTACCTGTTCCACTGAATACACAGCGTAACTGGGTGCTACTTGCTCATTTATTTCTGCAAGTTTCTCGGCAAATAACTTCCTATCCTCAGTACACACTATAGACCTGACAGGGGTACCCAGAGTGTGAACATCATACTTCTCCAATACCCCACTCTCCTGTAGTTCAATGCCACAATTCAGGGCTGTTTGTCCTCCAAATGACAATAATATACCATCTGGATGTTCACTCTGAATCACCTTTAAAAGAATGAAAAAAAATATCTTGTCAAGAAGCGAATGTGATCTTAATCAGTTTCTTCTCTTTGTTTTTGGCTAGCCTGGACTTAAATTTATGAATACATCAGTCTATCTCCACCTAAATCTACCTATACTTATTTACAACAGTTAGCTTCCAGTTAATGTTTTCCATATTACTGTTTTTAATTTTTTTTTTTGTATTTTTTTAATGAGTCTTCAATGGACTGCATGGCTTGCTGCCATGGCTCACTGGCTCACACTTTATACAGTCACTATTTCAGTTCATCAGTAATTTGAATTCCCCCAAAAAACTTCACTTCCCCATCAAGCAAGTTAGGAACAGAATTCACTAGCCCGATAGCAAAATCCACTACCCCAGGCTATCAAACACTACTTTCTTTGCACCCCGTGGTTTGTGGGAGTATTAAATTTATTAAAACTACAATTCCTAATGCAATCCGCATGAGGATGGCCCTGAAGGCTAGATGATACCTAAAGTAATTTTTTAAGGCAAGTTGTTAGTATGAATGGTTTAGTTTTTTAAAACAATATTTTTAGACATTTCAATCTTTACCTGTGTAACATAGTCAGCAGTAATTGGTAGGAAGTACACCTTGTCAGCCAGACCCTTTGAAGTCTGAACTGTAGCAATGTTGGGATTAACCAAAACTGTCTGAATCCCTTCTTCTTTTAAGGCTTTAACTGCCTGTTAAAAATAAAACATAAGAGAAGCACATTTATAAACTAAATGAGAGCGACTGATCAAGGGTGGGAAGAAGAGGGTCCATCATAAGTAGTCTGTGTTTATTGCTCCAAAAGTAGAGCTTAAACAACCCTGCAAAAGTGATGGTTCTCTCAATAATACATGTAGGACTTGTTTACGGCCCTCTTTGTGTAGAAAATAACACGTTCTAGTAGTTGTAAGTTTGTGTTTCATTTTTTAACCCCTTTATGAAGAAGTGATAGCTGTTGACAGCAAGGTAGCAATGTGATGACGATCAAAACTTTTGTGACTTTGCATATAGAGTAAATGTTACAAAAAATAGTTTATAGCATACCTGAGAGCCAGAGTAATCAAATTCTCCTGCCTGTCCAATGGACAAACCTCCAGAACCTAGAATCATGACTTTCTTCGGCTTCTTGTCTCTTGGAGACAACAAAGGTTCAAACTTAAAAGCATGCTGAATTTGATCTTTGACTGGGATCATCAGTTCTTTATTCTCCTTTTGCTGTCTCACTGATGATAAAAAGATGTCAAATAACATTTCTAGGTCTTGTGGTCCAGCCATGTGCTCTGGATGAAACTGGACACTGAAGAAAGGTTTGGAGTTGTGAATGATACCCTCATTTGTTTGATCATTTGCATTTGTGAACAGTACAGACCAGTCAGATGGAAGAGAGTTTGTATCAATGGCAAAACCATGGTTTTGTGTTGTAATAAAGCAGCGCTTTGTTCCATGGTGTACACATGGAATATTGTGTCCTCTGTTTCCATATCTACAAACGGGAAAAAGAGAATACTGGTAGATGAAGAAAAATCATCAAATTTTGCCCTGTTGAGTCTGGCCCTTATTCCTCCTCAGGAAGCCATTTTGCAGAGATAAGTGCTAGCTCAATTTGTAGAGCAGCTGCTGGTAATTCAGCCTAGCCACACCTGGGCCAATACAAGACTGATTTTTTTTTCCCTACTCTATTCATACAAAATGATGTTTAATGCAGAATGTACTCTCACTGTATGAAACAGGATTACAACAAAGATAACCTGCATCCCCCCTGTGTTCAGCAATATCTAATTAAATGTAAAAGGCTGTCTCCCCTCTGGCTTTTCTCACTCCTTTCCCGACGATCAATCACTTTGATAGGTGCCTGTCATCCCTGATGTATAGGGAATCATGATTTCAGAATTGGCCACGATCAGGTACAGCCTTTACCTTTGTTGAAGCTTCTGTCTGTCTCAGATGCCCATTAGTTATTTTAGTGATGCAGTTCCTAATTGTTAGTACTGTACTTAAGTAGTATATAAATTTACTCATGAATGAAATTGTCTACATGTAAAACTCATGCACGCCAACTTGGGCCATTCCTGACATCTAAAATGAATGTTATGCTTCATTGAAAGCACCAAGCAGTCTGTTTTCAATATTGAGGAACAATGAGACATTGTATACAGTTTGTAAGAAATTCTACAGTTGTATCATGACTTTTGAACATCTTACTTCATTTTGAAGCTGGTACATCCAGCCGCCAGTGCTAGGAGCTGATGTCCAAAGCAAATACCAAAAAGAGCCTTGGGAGTTGCACGCTCAATAAACTTTTTTATATTCTTGATAGTCTCAGTAGTAAATGTTGGATCTCCTGGACCATTGCTCAGGAAAACACCATCACACTCTGCAAGTTAATACAATGTATCAAGTACTTAAAGATGGTAGTGATAATGGGGCCAAAACTTTTTCTAATTGCCATGGGAAACAAAATTGTTGCAGATTGGAGTTTTGCAACAGCAACTTTGCTGTGCCAATGTGTTTTGTAGACGTTCAAATGTAAAATGAGCATACAAAGAAGAACAAACAAAACTCTTTCAGCTGACACAAATGTACAACATAAAACAAGTTGAAAAGCTTGCTTACCTCCTTTCTCAACATCAACATTAAAGTCATAATTCCAAGGCACAACTTTAACAGCAGCTCCCCTGGTCACTAGACATCTGATCTGGTTATACTTGATACCACAGTCCACAGCAATGATTTTAAACTCTCCACTAGAATTATAAACCTTCGCTGCCTGGTATAAACAAAAAAAAGGAGTTGAAGTGCTTTATGTTGCTTATACAGAAAATTCAAAGGACCATAATGCCACAATGAGTTACAAACCTTAGATGAAACCTCAGCAACCAGATTCCTCTTATTTGGATCATCAAACTGAACAGTTGCTGGATCGACACCTTCTATTACAATTTTTCCTAATGTCATTCCTTCCTCTCTGATCTTTTTAGTAAGTGCTCGAGTGTCAATACCTAACCAAATAATTTAAATTATATTAGAACATTAAATCTTCATATTCTTTGGTTTGATTAATAACACAAGGCTGTGCTCTAGGGAAAATTGAAGGGAGTGCAGTGCTCTGAACCTGGAGGGTATTGCCACTCAAACAAAAGAAAGAACCTGTGAACTCCAGAGTGCCCAGCACATGATTTCTATGAAAAATCTAAGATTTTCTAGTCACCCAGGAGCAAAAGTTAGGTCCAAGGGACTACCGGGCACTACTAGAGAACAGCCTTGATGACAACAGTAAAAACGTTTTTTAACCAGTCAAAGTTGAGAGATGCATGTGCACCAGTTTAGTTTTCATTTTTGTACTTTACAGTATATCCATATGTTGACTGTAATGTTTGTTAACATTGTCAATTATTATTCTGATATGACTGGTTGGAAGGGGACGAATACATGAAAGCTATTATAAACTTTTGGTATGACCTTCTGCTGCTTTTATCCTTTTGGAACAAAAGAAGAAAAAAACGGTTACAGCTACATGTCGGCCATTTACCAAGTTCATGTGAGACAGGGTTGTCATTATTTCTTGAATCAGTAGCTGCAGTCAGTAATGCACCCTGATTTTTCTATATTTCTTTTCTTTGACCAACTATATGGTACCATCACTGCACCCATAATATGCACATCAAGTGAGCTCAGACCAGTGTAGGTGACAGATTTGATGTCCCACTGTGTGGTGGGTACTAGCAAACAACATCAATGGTTTTAAAAACAGTTATTAACAAGGCGCAAAAGTCTCGTCAGTAGCAATTTCAAGCATTTATTAGCATTTTATGCAGTAGAAGTGTGGTTGTTGGAGCACTAGGGCAGGCCCTTAATTGTCCCGCAATATCTGAGGTAAGTGCAGGTATTTTCTCCTCATGTGATTGCCTTGTGTTCAGTGTTGTTATAGCCTGGTATTAAATTTTTAATATTACTTAGCATTGTTAGTACCACCCTTATACAGCTGAACCCCCTCCACCTTCTTTTTCCACAGGGTCCCTTGTCCAGGGTTTGTATATTGTTTTTCTAACTGAGCCTTCTGGCTTTAGTGTGATGAGTGCTTTTACTGGGAAGGCTTGGTGCTGGGCAGGCTGGGTTACCATTCTGGGCACACCAGTCAGGTTTTCTAGCATCTTGGAACAAGATTGTGTTTGTAGTTCCTTGACCCCTCACCTCCATTTGCGATGTGGGCATTAAGGTTATAATAGGTACTTGTATGAGCCATGGTGAAGGATAAAATATTAACCACATGTATAAAGAATGTAGTTTCTGGTCACAGTTAGTCTGGGGTAAGGTAGAGACACTTGAAGCCTAATCTAGAATAGGAGAGCAAAACTCAGGGTTGTCATCAAGACCCAGGAGCCAGGGATTTTTCCTGGCCACTAAGAGAGTGG
>BOPM01000874.1:28749-48041 GCA_022179025.1 Porites australiensis | reverse complement strand
AAAAGCCATCGTAACTCTCCTCTTTATTCGGACTAACAGCATTTATTTTTTATTTGCTTTGCTTCATTTTGCTGGCTTACTCTTTTTACTATTTTTCTGTCAAAAGTACCTCCTCCCCGAGTCTCTTTTAATTGCCCGATTTTTTTTGGTCACGCGTTTCGTGACACGAACGCACTTGAGTGGAGACTGGGTTTGAATGATTGCTGGGCGCCATTTTGGTTTGTTTCCTTGAGCAAGCTTCTTGACAAGAATCTGTTTCCATCGGATTGATTGAGGTAAATAAGTCCATGTTTTCGAACTTACCAATTTCAATGACATTTCGTTAATGTTCTAACCTCATTGTTTTATCTGTTGTGACTTTTTCGCTCGAAAATTTCTATGTTTTTCTACGGTTGTTTTGATCTCAGCTATAACAGAGTATTGCACTTTCTTTTCCAAAGTTTCTTCGTTGTATATGCTTGGAGAACTTCGCTTTGCGTTTTGAACCGTTCAGTTGTGCTTGCACGGTATTACTGTAGTATCTGACGGTTATGCAGAATTTGCAAGGCCTTTAAATTTTGGATGAATTTCACATAATGTATGCTAGTAGTGCCGGCAACACCCCCTTGACACCAGATTGACGGATGTTGGCCTTCGAGGAGTTTTAAACTTGCAAAAAATAGCAAAAAAAGCGTTGTCTACAGTTTGTGTACCACAGGAACTAAGTAGAGAAAGAACGTCGAACGTGTTTGCTATAAGATAACCTATCGCGGTCCTTCCCTGAAATTTCACTGTGGTAAATAATGAAATTTAAGTTATTATTTTGTAACAGTTGTACAAAACACTTTTACAAAACGTCATATTCAATTCACTACATGAAGAAGACACAAGGGGTCAAGTAAGTAAAACTTATTATGGTGCAGTTTACAAGCACTGCTTTTGTCTGAGCTCGTAAAAAATACCCTTTGTGGAAGTTTTATTGAATTGACAACCAGGAAGCAATACATTCAACTGAACATAATAACTAAACACGGGATATCGTAAGTTACTATAGCTGCATAACAGTAACAGTCGTTGCTGTTGATTCTTGGTAAGTCTAGGTCTTTTCCTCATAAAATAATATTTTACGTGATGAGGTCCCATTTTTGAGCCAGAACAACTTCAAAGTAACACAATGTGTGTGTTATTTATTGTGTTACTATTCCCCAGTGGCAACCTATAGAATACAAGATGATAATATTGGTAATTGCATTAAAATCTTTTCCTTACTTTTATAATTATTTTTATTGCAGACATCATGACTGACTCTAAGTACTTTACCACTACCAAGAAAGGTTAGTAGGCAACTCTAAATGTATTTGACAAAAAAAATTCCTTTCCAGTCATCCACGAAAACTAGGTTTTCCTTTTGTGAAAGTAATGCTTATTTATCACTAGCTCGATGGGCAAGAGCCCAGGCAAGTCATCTACTCTCTAAATCATTAACTAATTATAAGACAAACATTCAACAGACCCTGAACACAGGGTTGTCAAAAGTAGCCAGCTGCCGGCGAAAGTCACCGCCTATTTGGTTAGTATCGGCCGGCTACTCTGCTAGGCATTTCTTTACAGATTTTTTTAAATAAAATATCCCTGGGCTGGCTGCTTACTTTGACAACTCAGTTGTCTACTTCAAATCTTTCTGACAACCTTGGAACAACCAAAATGTGAGAACAGTTTGTCCTTTGGACAAACTGAAGTTCAATTTTTTTTTTTTCAAACCTTGAATAACATACAGATTTAAACTTATAGTCAACAACAAGAAGCATATGTTGTTTGTGTAATATCAATTGCCATTGTTTTCTTGGCCTGTTTGTTCCACAAACAGTGGCTTGTCTTCAGTGGTCAGCCCCCTCCACTTTGCGCAAGTTGAGTAATGTCGGTGGCTGGGGCTTCCCAGATGGCAATGATCAGCGGTCATCTTTTCAGGTTCACCTCTCATGATCATCATCTGCTTGTCGGTTGTGGTCGTCAAGCCACATGATCCATGCTGACCTGAGCCAGAGCATTTCTTCTTCCATTATGTTTAAGCTTGAAGCAATATCATAATCGGCCTTACATGAGGTTATGTAGATAATATATTATGTATTGCATTAAAAAATGTAGTTAAGAAAGAAGGAAAAAACTGTATGACTCTCACTTGTGCACTTAATTTTAGGGGAGATTTTTGAGCTCAAAGCTGAGCTAAACAGTGACAAGAAAGATCGAAAGAAGGAGGCAGTGAAGAAAGTCATAGCAAGTATGACAGTAGGAAAAGATGTCAGGTAGAATGCTCCTTTTGTGATAATTTGATATCAAAGTTGTGTAACCTTGGTAGTACCTTAATTTGTAAATGGCTGTCTGCATCCTCAGGTAAGATTAAGTGAATCCTGGGGTCAACTTGTTGACCTTTTGCAAGTGTAATTTGTAATTTACAAATGTAGCTATTGCTTTAAGGTCTGCTGTGCTTGTAAATTACACTTGTTAAAGTTTTATTAAATTGACCCCTGTGTTCTGATTGGCTACCGCAGCAGGAAAAGATGGGTCCATTTAGTCCACTCAGGATTTGCTGCTTTGTTCTTGCAAGGAAAATTTTGTTTTGGTGTTAAAATTATGGCAAATCATCAGTATTATATTGAATAAGTCTGTTTAGTCAAGATGACTGGACATTGGCCTTATCATGTTCATCTTGATCCAGAAAAGTGCAAGAAGGAACCAAGCCAACATCCAGCCACCTTGACCTCACACTAGGTCAATAACACATATATCTGCATATGCAATATAATATGGTCAATTATATTGTTTAAAACTTTTCTAGAAACATTTCTCCAGGAATGTTTGGTTTCAAATCATGACTAAAGGCTCATTTTATTTTGTAGCTCCTTGTTTCCAGATGTGGTGAACTGCATGCAAACAGATAATCTGGAATTGAAGAAGTTAGTCTATCTTTATCTTATGAACTATGCCAAGTCCCAACCTGATATGGCAATCATGGCAGTGAATACTTTTGTCAAGGTCAGTTATTATCAATATATTAGCTTTAGTATGTTGTCAGTGTTAAATAATAACATTTTTTAAGTATTCCTCTAGATTTGAAAACTTTTAACCCAGATTATTTTCTTGTTTTCTGTTTTCTCATGGTATGGTAATGACTTTAAGGCAAAAGGTAACAAAACATATACCTGTTTTAAAAACTCCAACTGAAAAAAAAAAATAGTGAGGTGCTTCCAGAGCTTCACATCTGGCTACATTGCAAAGTTTGGGAAAAACAGGTGCTAAATCATAAATGATTATGGCTTACCCCATCCCCCTGAAGATATCCTCAGAACTTAAGGTGACACTTCTGCGAAGGAAGCACTTTCTTTTATCTGAAAGGTGTCCACTTGCTGGGGGTTCAACTGTATGAACAAGCACAACTGACAGTGTTTAATTAATATATAGGACTGTGAGGACCCAAATCCCCTCATTCGTGCCTTAGCTGTTCGCACCATGGGCTGCATCCGTGTTGACAAGATCACTGAGTACTTGTGTGAGCCTCTTCGTAAATGCCTGAAGGATGAGGATCCCTATGTGCGTAAGACAGCCGCTGTATGTGTAGCTAAGCTTCATGATATCAATGCTCAGTTGGTGGAGGATCAAGGATTTCTTGACTCACTGAGAGATCTTTTGTCTGATTCAAATCCCATGGTGAGTATACATGTACATACAAACGATTGAACAAGCACTGTATTGAAACCAGTCATATTCACATGTACTTCTAAGAGCTCATCATCCTTGCTTAGAAAATGAGCAGTCTCAGTTTCATTCCTATGGTATCCAAAATTAAAAAAATTATTATTATAATATATGAAGTGATTATGCTATAAATGATTATTCATAATTATATATATTTTCAGGTTGTAGCAAATGCAGTGGCTGCTTTGTCTGAGATAAGCGATGCTTCCCCAACAGCAGCTGCCATGATGGAAATCAATTCACAAACCATAAACAAACTGCTTACAGCACTAAATGAATGTACTGAGTAAGTAGCAGTTCTTTCAACAATAACCCAAATTCAAAGAAAATATTTTTCACTTTTATAGTTTGTTACTGCAAACCTAAAGTGTATTAAAAGAAAACCTTCTGAAAATCAAAGTGAGGCGGCGGGGGACCCATGGATAATTGTTTAGAAAATTCTCTTGCTCCTCCCACATATTTGACCTCAGAGCTTTCGCGCTGCTGTATCTCAACCACAAGCGAAAAACACACCAAACAACCAGCCAAATAAGTACCTGCTAGGCAGGCTAGTAGTAGCCTGCGAACGGCGGACATTTCTCCTCGCTCATTGCAGGTGAAGGACGTTTCGTGAAGAGGAACGTCTGCGACTCAGTGACAGAAATTCCATACTGATGACGCAAAATCTCTCCGGAATCCGGTTAGAAGCGCTAATTGGTCGAAAGAGTAGTTTCATTGTTTTAGCTATTGTTTATTAATGACAGACAAAAGACAAAAGGGCGCAAAGGTCAAATGTAAACGTGATGAATCTCTAACAAAACAATCAATATATGTGGAATATAGTCTCCTCTAAAAGAAGCATTTGAGTTTTGCTGGAGCTCGTTCGCAGATTAACACAACACTTTACCAAAATCGACCAGGAGAAACATAAAATTGAACAAATTTTTAGCATTTGGAACCCCATGACTACCGGATTTATTATGTAAACATTGATTTACGTCATCAGCATGGAATTTCTGTCGCTTAGTCGCAGACGTTCCTTTTCGTGAAACGTCTCTCAGCGGCGATGAGCAAAGAGAAACGTCTGCTGTTCGCAGACTAGGCTACTACTAGTAGTAGAGAAGTGAACTGCTCGAGAAGCAACCAACCTTTTTGTGACCCATTTTGTGATGAAAACTACTGATAGAAGGTACAGGTTTTACATTTCAATACCTTGATAAATTTCCAAGCTCAATAAGATTACCAGCTATGACTACAATATGGTATGTAATTCAATTTAAGCAAAAACATCACCGAGAACTATGATTCCTCATTATAATATGAGTATTTAATTGTAGAAGTTGACCATACAGAAATTTCAGGCGAGAAAATGCCTTACTGTCTTAGAATTTTTCCATCCTAGGCATAATGAGCTTGTTTTTTAACGTAAAACACCTTTGAAGGTGACTTTTTGGAACAGACTGCTATCCATAATATTTTAACTCCTTGCTACAGGAACCCCTGCCAGAGACTGCAAAGTTTGGGGTATAGACAATATGCCATAGGCCATACCATGCTAGACGCATGATTTATTTACCAGCAATGTTCTTTCTTTTGTCAAGTGACTGAAAATTTAAACTGCTCCATTGTTTATGATCAAGATACTTGTAGAACATAACATGACTTAAAGAACTGTCAGCCAGTGTTGATGCTTTCGCAGAGAATGTGAGCGTGACAACCTCATTCCCAGGGTTCTCTCATGGGCCGGGATGCATGAGTGAATACACAACTCAGGGACCCTTCGGCAACAACGAACTATGTTGTTTTGATATTGGGCCGTGAGTTCGGGAGCCGAAAAGCCAATCTCTGTCAACACAAAGTGAGCAAGTGACACATTTGAATATTGAAACCCATCACAAAACCCTTTGGGTATCCGCAGGTAAAAAAATGGAAAAGAAAGAAAAATGATACAAAAAGAAGAAAGAAGGAAAATCTAAACTTGCTTTGTGTGCCTGTCCTAGTGCCAGGATGGTTTGATAACAAACAAACTTTTTAGCTTAACACAAAATAATGTTTGGAAGTTGAATTCAATTTTTTAGAAAGTTAGAAAAAGACATTAAAATAACATAGCAGCTTTTTTTGTTGAAAACTAAGTCATTGATTTAAGTATTCAAAGTAGTTATGTGTATTTCAAAACTTAATAGGTGGGGACAGATCTTTATCCTTGATTCACTCGCTCAGTACACTCCAAAAGATGACCGTGAGGCTCAAAGGTATGCAATATTATTATACACGTATTTTACTTTTACTTACTTATGTGCCTGACATTGTTCTTGAGTTCATTTGGGTCATGGTGGAAGGGGCTGTAACACTCTTAATCTGTTCTTTTCTTTTAAAAAGTAATCACCTGAAAAGTCAGTATGTTTGTCAGTAAACAATAATATGGTAAATAACACTGTTAACACCTGAAATATTTCAGGAGTTTTCATTTGTGTATGAACAACCACATTAAAGGCCAGGACACTAATATTAAGCAATCCACAAAATACGATTCTGCTTGTAAGCCCCCAGATCACTCTAAATGTCCTACAACTTGAACAAGCTCAGAGCTCATAATAATATATTATTGGGGTCTTCAATTATACACTGTAACTATAATTATGGTGGGCTTCTCCCTATAGCAGACACCTAGAAATGTAGAGTTAGTTACTCTCCTTGACTCTCTTGTAGAGGGACATCTTTCTGAGAAGGACACTTATATTAGGGCTGGCCTCGCCAGTGTTTGTCATAAAGAACATGTAGTGCTTGTATCACTAATGTACCTGGGATCAATTTAATAAAACTTTTACAAGCGTAATTTACAATTGTAGCTATCGTTTTAGAGGGTGAAAACAATAGGCACACTTGTAAATTACACTTGTAAAAGTTTTATTGAATTGTCCCCTGCTTATTTCTTTCTCTTTCTCTTAATTCTGACTAACATTGATTTGCTAACCTCCTGACTATTTATCATACTTTTTGTATCTTTTTTTCAAGTATCTGTGAACGAGTCACTCCAAGATTGTCTCATGCTAATGCTGCTGTTGTTTTGTCTGCCGTAAAGGTTAGTTGGGTTGGCTATTCTTTCTTCATTTAGTCCAGAACGTTGCTGCATAATATATGTACTTGGTTTTAAAAAGTTCGATTTTATTTTACAAGGTATTTAAATCCTTAAACTGGCTACCTGTACTCAGCAGACTTACCATGACATGGCTTTAATGATCATTAAATGTATGAATAATCTTGTTTCTGATTTCTTAGCAAAGAGATTTATTCATGTACAATCTCAGATTAACATCAGAAACACAAGATAGTGTGGTGAGATGCTGTCATTGTACTCAGGAGCCATTTTATGTATCAGCAAGTTTGCCTTGATTATGGCCAAGTTGATGCTATAATTAGCAGAAATTTCATTAAACTACCCCTTAAACTCTGATTTTCATATCACGACAGGTGCTTATGAAGTACATGGAAGTCATGGCTCCTGCCTCATCCTACGTTCAGAACCTCATCAAGAAACTTTCTCCTCCTCTTGGTATGTTAACTACCTCAAACTGCAATCTAAAGACTAATTAACATTATTACTTTGTATAATAATTTTGTAATTTTAGTCCCAGTTTCGTTTTTAACCTTCCAAAACCAGCCACTTTCAAGTGTACTTACAAGACCAGTGGCTTGTGTGCTTAAAGCCTTGTTTTGGTAGGCAATATTGTTCTCTCTCATGCAGTTGCTGCATCATTTCCTAATGCAATGGAGCCTTGAAATGCCACTCTGAAAAAGCCAGCCTCCAAAAAGAAAGTTTTTGTATGTTTTACAATCTTAAACAGATGCGATGATTTATTATAGAATCTTTTCCTTTCTTTTTTAGTAACTTTGTTGTCCAGTGAACCTGAAGTACAGTATGTTGCTTTAAGGAACATTAACTTGATTGTTCAAAAGAGGTACTAGCAGTTATGCCTTCTCATATAACATCAGGTCTTTATTGGATATGTGATTTGCATTTCAGTTGAATTTAGACTAAAGCTACATGTTATCACTGAGAATTGTTAAATAAACACTTTGTCATGTTGAATCCCTTCCCCCTTGCACTGATGTCAATCATGTAAATTAACCCACCTAACTCTTGAATCCTTCCCTCCTTTTTGAGGAGCTCTGTATGTAGGCTATTGTTAGGCTACCAATGATGAAATAACAGTCCTTGATTGAATTTCATTGTACCTTCATAAGTACTAGTGATCTTCTTATCTGCAGTACTCAACTTAATTGACTGAAAATTCTCTTAACGTGTTGAGCATAATTAAGCTGTTGAACATTTGCTCTCCTCAGGCCAGATATCCTCAAGAATGAGATGAAGGTGTTCTTTGTGAAGTACAATGATCCAATTTATGTGAAACTGGAGAAACTAGACATCATGATCAGGCTGGCAAATCAACAAAACATTGCTCAAGTTCTGGCAGAGTTAAAAGAGTGGGTTGATTTCATTACATACAGCAAAAGTGTTCTTCTTGTTTCCCCGCCCCCCTGTTAATTTAGTCCTTCTAGGGCTACCTCCCACGCACTTCTATTTACAAAAATCATGCAAGCAATGTGATACTACGTGAAGTTAATACTACAGATAAATAATGAAAGGAGAAAAGGCCAAACAACATTTTGTTGTTCATATAGGTATGCCACTGAAGTTGATGTTGATTTTGTGAGAAAATCTGTCAGAGCTATCGGTCGTTGTGCCATCAAAGTGGAGGTCAGTTTATCCCTGAACTAGATTTTCAGTTGCTAGTGTAGTACTTAAGTATTCCAAATTCATTGCTCTCTTGCATATTGTCTAGTAATGCATATAAGGTGGTTCTAGGTACAATAATAATATTTCCCTGTTCTTTTGATACATGCCATCTATGCCGAGGGATTTTTGAAACAGGCAGTCTTACATTCTGGTATTCCAGTATTCCAAAATAAAAATGCAGTGAAACCTCCTTAGTATGGAGTCCAAAGGTACATAGCCAGGTGACCTTGTTACGGCACAAGGTACATGTAGAGGTACCAAGAGAACTGTCTTAAATAGAGGTGTATGTGTAATGGGGGCATCCGTGAGAGGTGGTTCATCGAAACATGCTAATCATAGCTTAGTGTCTCAGGGGAATGGACAACCTCCACCTGGATTTAGAAGCTACTTGAATGGCTCATACATAATATAGCACTATAATAATATACATAATATAGCATTAATATAGCACCTAGTTCTTCTGAGACCATGCCAGCGATGAGGTGGTACACATGTAGTCTGATACTTTTTGAGACCCTTGTTATTTTTGGGTGATTATGCATTTTTAACACTCACTTTTTTTTCTCATAGGCATCTGCAGAACGCTGTGTCAGCACACTCTTAGACCTAATCCAGACCAAAGTCAACTATGTAGTGCAAGAGGCTATTGTTGTTATCAAGGTAAAATCCTTTTTTTCCTCTGTCAGTCATCTGTCCTTGATAGGTTGATTGGTTTCATTTGCCTGTACCATAGTTAATAGAGTGGAATGGTTTTGAAGGCCATCACACTCCTTTGATTAACCCTTTAAGTCCCAATATCCACATACAAATGGTGTGGAAAGTGTGGAAAGAATTTGATAAAAGATCAAAGCATTTTCTCTTAGGTGATCATTTTATTAATTCTCATAACCTGATCTCTTGACGATGTATGGATATTGTTAGGAGAAGATTAATGTTGGTCACTATTTGGACTTAAAGGGTTAATGTTTTTGTGGGCCTGATAGTGCAAAACTTTCAAGAACACTCCTATCATTTTGATCGTAGTGACCAATAAAAGTGTCGCATTAATTTATTCAGTCACAATTTGTGAAAAGATTGTGCACCATTATGGAACTGACATATAGCCCTTAAAGCCCCAGTATCCACATACAAATTCTCCAAACTGATCTTCATACATTTCCTTTAAGAATTAGTTGAGAGAATTTAATAAAACATTAAGGCATTTTCTCTTTCGTGTTCATTTTTTATATTCTCACAACCTTATCTCTTGACAATGTGTGGACGTTGTTAGGAGAAAATTGCTGTTGGTCACTATTGGGACTTAAAGGGTTAAACTGCAGCGCTGTTGTCGTTATTTCTGATGGTTGTCGCCTTTCATAACCAGTCTCCTCTACTTACTATGCCTGTACAGATGGTCTGATATTAACACTTCTTTTCCAACTGGCGTTGTTTCCTTTAGGATATCTTTAGGAAGTATCCAAACAAGTATGAGAGCATTATTTCCACCTTGTGCGAAAACCTGGATTCCTTAGATGAGCCTGAGGCGAGGTTAGTATTACTTTTGAGATTAATATATAAACCAGGCAACTAACAAGTGGCTTTTTTGGCAGAAATGTTTACAAATGCTGATCAATCCTTGGAAAGAGCATTGGTTTGAAATACTTTATTTTGTAACCTTTCATAGGGCATCCATGATCTGGATCATTGGTGAATATGCAGAGAGAATAGACAATGCAGCAGAATTGTTGGAGTCATTTCTGGAAGGATTCCAAGATGAGAATGCCCAGGTTCAATCATTTTTGTTGGTGTTGCCTGGTCCAGTCATGAATACATACACAATGTTCTGCCACTTAGCAAACAAAAAAAGTTAACTCTGGAGTGAAAATTCCGTTGCTAGAAATAACCAATAAACCCAATGAGCATCAACCCTAGTAATGGGGATAACAGGACCACACACCTCTGTTAGGGATTAGGGATATTTATTGTACAACACTGCGTTGAAGACTTTCGAAGTATCTACCCAATATTCATCTTCTCTTATATGGTATCGATAGTTAATAAAACGGTAAAAGAAAAAAGTCAATAATTTATTTACTGTTGTACAAATAAACAAACGTAAACATTTTTTCAGGTTATTATAATGCTGTTAACACAACCTGATGTTGTTTGGACTCTAGGTGCAGCTACAGCTTCTGACAGCCATTGTAAAGTTGTTTTTGAAGCGTCCAACTGACACACAGGAGCTGGTTCAGCAGGTTTTAAGTTTAGCAACACAGGACAGTGATAACCCAGATCTAAGGGACAGAGGTTACATCTACTGGAGACTCTTGTCCACTGACCCAGTCGCTGCCAAGGTATGATTAGCTTTCCATGCATTAATAAGCAATTTCTGAGTTCCAAAAACCCTTTCTTTGAAAATAAGGCATGGCACGAAACATTGCTTGTGAAGTTGTTTGAGTTAAGTATGTATGGAGAAAAAATATGTTCCATGCAAAGGACTTGGAACTTCCCCCAGATTGGTTGTCTTTTCATGTAAGAATTTTTATTTTATTGTACTGCATCTTTGTATTGTGTTGGATTGCATTGTGCGTGTATCTTACCAAATGGATATCATGTTATCAGCAATTCCTGAAAACTCAAGCAATCAGGACAGAATGGAGAATGACAGTGAATACTATTGCTTACTTAAAACTGTATCATATGATTTTAAGGAGGATTAGTTTGAACCATTAGAAAATATCCTTATTGCTGGTAAACTGTTGTGCCAATAAATGCAGAGACCTCTTTTTATTGCCCATAAATGAACTGTAATTTTATTGGATCATATTTAAGAGGCTTGGTTCTTGGGATCTGTGCTAAAATTATCAAGAGCTCTTGTTAAAAAATGTTTTCTATTTTGTGATCAGGAAGTTGTGCTGGCAGAAAAACCACTGATATCAGAAGAGACAGATCTACTGGAACCCACATTACTGGATGAACTGATCTGTAACATCTCCACACTGGCGTCTGTCTACCATAAGCCACCCAGCTCATTTGTCGAAGGACGCACAGCTGCAAGGAGATTCACACTGCCCCCAAGAGCTGAGCCATCTCCAGGTACAATAATTTAATGTACAAACTTTTAACTTAGTTGCTTTACTGGACATGTAAGAAGTGAACAAGTCATTCCTTGTAAACCAAGCATTGTTTGAGCCATCCATCTCTCAGGCTTTCCTCACAGTCTCAGAGGCAGCTAGAATGGCTTGCGTACAACCCAAATCAGTGCAAGCAATATTTATGACACTTCATTAATTTAATCTGAATAATAATAATGATTACCATGTCCTTTATCACTATTTTTAATCTGAATAGATAATAATGACCATGTCCATTATTGCTATTATTATTGTTGTTGATTATCATTATCATTATTCATTGTTATTATTATTTTATTTTATTTTATTTTTTGCTGCTGTTGTTGTTATTGTTACCAGTAATAACTGATTATATTAACAGGGGTATTATAATTTTATAAGAAAACAATGGCTAGGAACTCTAAAAAGTGGATTTTGGTTGCATCAAGGAGGTGCATATTACAAATGGGCTGAATTGCGTGGAAGTTTTAATTTGCATTCCAATATATTTGTCAGATTTCTTTCATGTGTCTTTTCATTCCATGTAGGAGCTGAAACTGAAGAAGCAGCCCCTGTACCTCAGCAGCCAGTAGCAGTCATGGCTGAAGTAGCTGCAGCTCCTCCTCAACCCACCACCGATTCTCTTCTTGGTGATCTTCTTGATATGGGACCTTCTCAGCCTGTTGCTGCTCCAAGCATGGCTCCCGCTCAACCAGCAGGTAGCTTTCATTTCAACAGTGAATTAATCTGTTCTCCTTTGTTCAAGGCTACTTACAGTTAAGAAATGCATTGCTTAGTGGAGGTGGGTGCCTGGGATGTCCAGGGGCTTCCACTTTTGTGGACAGAGTTACACTGTACACTGCCATGACTGGTAGACCTGCACCTTCCAGCCACACCAATGGAACCAGGCACCTGTCACTCTGATTTATCAGTGGAAAAATTAAGGGGGAGAGGGAAGGGGGTAAAAGAATGATCCAAAGGCTAAAGAAGAGAGTGGATAATAGGAAATGCTGTACTAAGCACATGGAGCAGATGCAAGCTAGGCTGACCGTGCTTGAGCAACCACATTGACCACTTACTGACAACATGGATGGCACTGTACTCCTTGTTGTTAACTACGTTGAAGTTCATTTAACTTCATCTAAAGCCAAAGGTCTTGTTTTTCTGTCCAGAAGAGAACAATTACAATAAAATTATTGAATGCTCATGTAAAAATTCTGTTGAATTTTATTGTAAATTTCCTGTCTCCTTGAGTATTTACAAAATATGAAATATGATTATTTTAAAAAACAATTATGAAAACTTTTTTTTAAGTTAGAAGCCAAGACTCCAAACTTACTAACTGCCTTTTAACAGATCAAAAATGTCAAAAATCAGTCATTCATTTTTTTCATGTTTATTTGGACAGAGAGAAGAAGAAATTGAGAATATTTACGTTGTGTGTATGTACATTACTTTAGGTGGTTTGTGTCACGGTAGATGGAGGATGTAATACTTTAATTACCTAGTTATTTGATGTATTTTTTGCCATCTTTCTTTAAGCACCAGGTGGTGGAGTCATGGATCTTTTGGGAGAAGACTTCAGTGGCTTGCAGGTAAAAATCCTCACAACCATAACAAATCTTTTTAAAATTTCCCACAACAATTGGTAACGAGAATGTGATAATAGTTCACTACTACAGGCGAATTTTATATGTCATACCAGTCAGTTTCTAGGGTGTCACAGCTGATGGAATTACCAAATAATGTGACATAAAAAATTGAGAAATCACTGAACAATACTCGCTCCACAACGCATCAACTGACAAGAATATTTGCGACAGTGCAAAGAGATGTCCTTCTTGGGAGATCCGAGTTTGTTTTCTTTTGCCAACCTTAGTCAAATTTCACAGTGATCTTCAAAGTTGAAAGAACAAACAGTCTAGTTTTATCTCCACATGGGCTAACTTATCTCAGTCGTTTTCTGTTGTTTCTGCAGAAGAGGCTTCATTGCACACAAATGTATTAAGAATTATTCTGTTCAAACCTACCACACTGTATTCAAGGGTCAGATTATATCAATTAATACGTTTATAGTGCAAACAGCCAGAGCAGGTGCCATGGTTGAACCTCTTCCCAGTGATACAATCTTTATTGCTCTCTGTTTTTCAGCTTGGTGGAGGCCCAGCTCCTGCTCAACCGGCAGGTTTGATGGGAGGCCTGGGAGATCTGTTCAGCTTGTCAGGGGGTGTTGGTATCGCTGGTGGAACGTATTCGGCACCTAAACAGGTCAGTTATCATAGGCAACACTACCGTGTTGTCTTCTCATTTAGGTCAGTCTTTAGGAGCTAACAAATTAACGCACAATAATTTTTAGGACGTAATGAGTGACAACCAAACAAGATACAGCCTCAGCCAAAAGCATGGATAGCAATAATATTATAAAGTAAAATTTCTTAAGAAGAATCAATTCATTTCAGAAATTCCTTTCACTTCTTTTCAAAAAATGAATTGAAAAAATCCTCTTTCCTTGAAATCAGCTATAATACAAAAAATCGTGGAAGTTTATTTTAATTTGTAGTTCTTAAGATAAGACTGGAGGAAGATAAGCGAAAGGAGAAAGAATCAGTTGTTTTGTTTTGGTTTGTTTTTTTAAATGCCTTTTAGTTATCCAGCATTACAGAAATATCTGCTAAACTGGAGAAAGGACTCCATCAGGGGGAATATCATGAGAAGTCATGCAAAACGGCTCGCTTGCAACTCCACGCACGGCTCAATGCGCTCGACACTCAAAATGGATAGCTTGCTCACAGACTTAACTGGATTTGATATTATTTTGATACACAGGTGTGGCTGACAGCTGCCAAAGGCAAAGGCCTGGAAGTCTCAGGTAATTTCACAGTACTGTAAGGAGGTCATCCACTAGATTAGCTTTTGCTGTTTAGGTGATCCCAACTCGTTCCTTATCTAGATTTTTATTTTTTACTCATAATATAAATGTATTTATTTGTCTTTGTTAATTCCATCTGTATCATATGTAAATCGAGCTGAAAGAAGTCAATCTTCTTGTCTTGTCTTGTTAACTGTCCTTTAATGCCTATAGCTCATTGTTTGGGTTTTTTTCTATAAGTGAGGGCCATTGTTGTTTCGGTGCAGAACAGTGTATTCATTTATTTGCGCAGGGTTCGTACAGGTCATGGAAAACCTGGAAAGTCATGGAATTTAAGAATTCGTTTTCGAGGCCTGGAAAGTCATGGAATTTAATTGTCGGTCCTTGAAAATCATGGAAAATTAAAGTTTTGTTTGGTAGATTAGTTACTGCAGATGACAAGGCAAGGATAACGTAAGATAAAGAGGAGTAATTAAACAACGCGAACGGCATGCATTTTCAGTGGTGGATACCAGACTTTGTTTCTGTTGAACTGTTTTTGTAAAAAGAAATATGCTAAAACAAGTTGAGTTTTGAAAATTTTCGAAAATAACAGCTAAACTTAAGGTCAAGGAAAACTAGAAAAGGTCATGAAAAAGTCATGGAAAGTCATGAAATTTGAAGAACTTAAAAGAGTACGAACCCTGTCGTGGAAAAAAAGGAAGACACCCTGTGTATAGGATTTTGGGGTTATATTGCGGTTAGGAACATAGAATATGGCTACAGACGCTTTAGGCTGCTTTTAATGTACATGTGTATTTGGGTTTAATTAAGACATTTTGTTGTTAATTTTCTAGGAACGTTTTCTCGTCGCCAAGGACAGATCTACATGGACCTGCAATTTTCCAACAGAGCCATGCAGGCCATGGGAGATTTCGCAGTTCAATTTAACAAAAACAGGTGATTTGGATACTGTTCTGTTTCGCTAGTTGTTATGCATGGAATATGTGTACATATAATTTAACCAGTTCACACCTTGAAGTTTGGAGCACGGGTTAACTACAAGACCATCTCTGATTACTAGCTAGCGTAAATCGTCTCGCGGTAAACCAACAACAACAGAAAAACATTTATTATATGACAGAAGATCATCGCAATTATAGACGCAACTTTTGCGGTTTCGAAAAGAAAGCCTGAAAAAAAATTTGGGCTTGCACGGGATTCGAACCCTTGACCTCTACGATACAGGGGGGGCGCTCTACCAATTAAGCTAACAAGCCAACTGGTAGCAGGTCGCTGAAATGGTTCGTTATAAGCCCGTGAAAGTTAGCACAGCCCATTTAACGTCATCTATAGTGCTATGAAAATTTTTTTGCCATGTGTAATAACTGCGGTTTTTTCGTTTCCAGTTTTGGCCTTGCTCCAGCCTCACCGTTGAACGTTCCAACTCCTTTACTCGCCAACAGTTCAGCTGAAACTTCGCTTCCTGTCAACACAAGTATGTGGTAACAAAGCCCCAATATCAACATGCATTTTCTCTACACTGAGATTCATACATTTCTTATGGTACTGCTGGAAAGAATTTGTCCAAACATCAAGACATATCATCTTTGTAGTTCATGTTATTAATTCTCATGGCTTGTATCTTTTACAAGGCCGTGTTACCGTTGGGAGAATTACAGAAATTGGATGCTCGTAACTTGGAAGTTGAAGGGTTAAAGACCCAACGTTAGAAAGTAATTGCTAGAGCATCGTTAAGAAAAGTTGTTTTAAAATGGGGTTCACAGTGCCTATAATATTTTGTTTTTCTTTTCATTGTGGCGGTTATTCGTGGGTGTTACGTATCCAGGGATGATGTTTGCAAACTGCCAGTCTTTCCCAATGTATCTACCTGTTGGTTTAAAAAAGCATGATATTTGTGGTAAAAGATACGTGATTGCTTTAAAGAGGGCGTTTCTGATTGCAAGTACTTCCCTTCCAAAAAGCTCCGGGTTTTAGTGGAAGATGCGGCACTTACTCAAGAATGACACCCCAACTAATTTTGTGGTCATAGCGCCCCCTGTTCAAACTTGTAATTTCGAGCAAGGAAGGACCTTGAAGCCACATCATGACAATACAAGTAGGGCCGGTGCTCGATATACCATGTGGATAGCAAGTCTCGAGTTACGTCACGAAGAACACAACGATGATCCCTACCCCTTACAAAATAACACAATAAACTTCACCCAATAGAACGAGACAATAGTGCACATATTGACTTGGTAAATCGAGCATTGTTTTTTTTTATCCATTGTAGCGGGAGCTGTTCAGAGAATGGACCCATTAACCAACCTTCAAGTAGCCATTAAGAATAATGTGGACGTGTTCTACTTCAGTTGTGGTGTTCCTTATAATGTGCTGTTTGCTGAAGACGGACAAATGGGTAAGCGAGCAGTCTCTTATGTTTCTTTTGAGTCATAGTAGATCGAGAGCACGCGTGAGGGGGGAGCGGTGAAGCCGCGAGGAACGAGGGCTGAATCTCTGCTCCTTTTTACCATTAATTTGCATAAATTTACCTTTTCGCCCGCGTCCGCCCGTGGCTCTGACCGCTCACGTTCTAAATTTTCTTACTTCCATTTTAGCAAGAAAATAGTGGCTGAATCAAACTTTCTTTTTCTTGTAGACCGCAAGGTCTTTTTAGCAACTTGGAAGGATATTCCTGCGGAAAATGAAGTGCAAAATCAAGTCTCTAACATCATGTTTTCCTCAGGTAAAACTTTGTCTTCTCATTGGCCAGTGAAATTTTGAAAGTAGCGAGTATTAAAAAAGTGTCATTGTTTTCGTTCTTTTTACTTTACTGTAGACGTGGCTCAGTCAAAGCTTTCAGCCAACAATGTTTTCACCATCGCCAAACGCACTGTGGAAGGCCAGGTGAGTTCAGTTTGCAGTCATTACTGTTCTTCTTGTTACTTTAAATGTTATCTTAAGGGGAAATTTCCACTGTTAGAAAAGTGACCGAAATTTGGTTGAAAAAATGTCAAAATTCTAAGTTCACTTATGGTGATTTTAGTGGACAAAGAACTGATGCGATAATCGTCTTTATAAAGTAGAGCTTCCATTTAATGATATCATGTTTATTATCCCAGCTCAACTGTTGATTTCTGGGAGATTCTGATGGCGTTTCGTTAGGAGGTTGTACCTGTGTATGTGTTAACCTAAGGCATTTATGTTCTCATGGATTTCTTTCTTTCCCCAGGACATGTTGTATCAGTCATTGAAATTTACCAATGGAATATGGGTTCTAGCAGAGCTTAAGATGCAGCCTGGTAATCCTGTGGTACAGGTAGGTGACCCGGCGCTGGTCATTTCACTTTCCTGTTGTTAAAAACTGTACAAACTGTAGCCCTCAAAGGCTCCTTTAATCAGTCCAACTAGCCGTTAAAAAGTCTTTTTTGAGGGACCATTTTATCCTTTCTAAGCCTTATTGAACGTCTCATGTCCTAGATTCCCTGTAACTGAATCCGGCGCTTATTTAAAACATGTGAATCAAAGAACGCTTGCTTTATTATCGAGTATCCCCAGGGTGTACCCTGTTAAATGCCCCACAGCTGAAAACGAGTCGTTTGTTCAGTGTGAAAGAACATACTGGGTCAGTTTAATAAAACTTTTATTTACAAGAGTAGCTATTGTTTTAGGGTCTGAAAACAATAGCTACACTTGTTAATTAAACTTGTAAGAGTTTTATTAAGGGCTTGTTTACATGGAGATGGGCGACCCCAGATAGGTGAGGTTACATGCGGCGGGTCACCACACCTATCATGTAAACGTGGTCAAATTAAAATGATAGATTAGATGGACGGGCGGGTTACCCTACCAAAGCGGCTCACCTCGCCTACCTGGGGTCCCCCACCTTCATGTAAACAGGCCCTTAATTGATCCCGGGTTTATGTGATGACGCGTGGTTTGGAATGGTTTTTAATTGAGTGTCGTAAGTTAGCAACTACTAAAACTAATCACGGTGGATACAAACAGTCAAGTAAACCAACCAATTAGAACACGAGTCAAATATGTGTAGACGGTGTAAAGCGTGGAAAAAACGTTCGATTTAATGAAGAGTGGTGTCATTGTATATAGCCTGTTGTGAACTGGAGGTATCGTTCAGACGAGGTTAATGCGGGGGGATTCGGAACGGTTCCTCACGTGAGCCTTGACTGCAATTTAGTTCCAGTTCATTTTTGAATTCTTTATCGTCGTTTCTAACTCGTGTTTGTTGTTTCTACAGTTGTCCTTGAAGACGCGCGCTATGGACGTGGTGATGGGAGTGCAAAGCATGTACGAAACCATCCTACACAACTAAAACCCGGCGTCACTCAGTGAGGGGTTCAATTTCTGAGAATTTTCCGCACGTTTAAAAATAAATCGGCTAGAAATGTTCAAATACAGTAAACTGAAATAAATAAACTTGGCGTCAAGAGTATGTAATTGTGTTGTGTTTTGTACCTCGCGGTGTTTGGCAGGAAACGCCATCTGATGTGGATTAAAAAGGCAAACAACTGAGGGCAACGCGTCGATAGTTTCTCAATAGGCTGATTTAGCAACAGAACGGGAACGTCATTTGACCACGGCAAAGCGCGCGAAAAGGACTAAACTCTACTCCCGGTGCCCAGTTTGCCGCTCTGCTATTGGTCAAGCCAGTTGTTTGATTTGCGCGCGCCGTCGTCAACTGACGTTTCCGTTCTGTTGCTAAATCAGCCTAATCTTTCCCCGACGGTGACCAATCCACTTTTCACCTCAGTTTACAAAGTCTTTAATTAACACCACAGTTTCTTTACAAACTAAACCCATCATACGTCGATAAAGACAC
>BOPM01000873.1:96148-123051 GCA_022179025.1 Porites australiensis | reverse complement strand
GAGCAAATAATCGCCTACCTGATGTAAGGCAAATGTGCGGTTTTTTTAAACTATTGCTATGGTTGACGAACACTGTGTGGTCATCAGTGAAGTGCTTACCCAATTTTTGTCACGCATTACTGTTTCTTTGTATTTTTGCCCGCGAATACTAACAGCATTCTCTCTTCCCTCCTGACGGCATTCGCAGGCAAATTGTACCTCAGCAACTGTGAATAAAACCATTGAATTGTTTATTGTCAAAATGTTATTTCTGACGAATGAGCCCGCGAAGAAGGCAGAAATAAATATTTTGACGGCACGAGATACAACAGGGCCTGGGTACTAGGCCGGGTGCACCATGGGTAGCCATATCGGGGGTATATAAGGCTGCGTATATCACGTGTACGTCATCTAGGCTTACGAACCAACCTCTCTTTGGTTTTTCTTAAATTTTTGTTTCATTTATTTTTAGGAGCAACCTATTCTCGGTTACATTTTTAAGTCCCGTAGGAAGGGCTTTGAGCTTGAGCCTTGGTTCCTACCCAGATTTCCTGCCCGCTTTTTTTCCCTTCGGGGTTTTTTTTGGGTAGGTTTTTTCTGGCCTCCGTCTGACCGCATTTACTTCAGTTTGTAAGCGATAGCTCAGCTCTGCTAGTTTTCACCTTTTTTCTCGTTTCTTATTTTATATACTTGTACAGTTATCTCAGTTTTGCACCTGCTCCTTTACTTGATATATTTAATTTCTATGTATGCTTAGGTCAGCAATCCCGGAACCGCTCTTTAGGAGGCGACATATGTCTCGTGACGCAGTTAGGTTGCAGGCAATGTTACAGACCTCTAGCCAGGGTCGTTATCCATTTGTTTACCCTCAATGTTCTGCGCTAGCCTTTTCTGGCAGCGTTACTGGATATTGGGCTACGTGCCTTGTTGGGTACATTATTAGTAGAGATAATTCCCAGTTTTCCTGGCCCTCAGCCTCTGTGCTACTGAAGTGTTCCCGGTCCCAGTTATCTGTTGGTCAGAGTTTTATTAAATTTCCCCAGCCTAACTGGCAGCCTAACTGGCACTAAGCCTGCGTGCTTATTTGGGGGATTCAGGTCGAGATCGACCAGTTGTAGCAGTTCTTTCTTTTTGCTTATCCTCTGTGCCCCTACCGTGTTCCCTGTGTCAGTTATCCGTTGTCAGAGTTTTATTAATTAGTGTCCCCTGAATAACTGGCAGCCTATCTGGCACTAAGCCTGCGTGCTTAACTGAGGGATTCAGTTCAAGAGCGGCCATTTGTAGCACGAGTTGTTTCTTTTTGTGAAAGCTAGTTTACGAGTGTTGTACATTAGGTATTCACCAGTAATCACCTATTATTGTATTTACATAAGTACTTTGTAGGGTTGGTTCTCGCCAAGCCGTCCCAAAATAAACTTATTTGCCATTACGTTTTGTCTGTTGATGTTGTGTAGTGGAGTCAAAATGATTCCTTTTCTTCACACAGGAACTAAAAGGGAGTTTCTCTGATTCACCTACACAAGTAACCACCCCACCCCTCCCTTACTAGGCAAGCTTTTAGTTGTTACGCCAGCTGGTACCTAAAAAAACAAACAACTGAAGGGAGACGCCAGCAGATGACTTAAGGCCATGATGGGTAGAACTGATATTGAAAAAAAGGACATTTCTTGATTCAACCTACTTGAAACAAAGTGCTCATAACCTAAAAAAAGATTTTTTTCAACTGAACTACATATAACTAGAAGAATCTCTGGGAAAAAATCGATTTGAACACAGCGCTATTTGCAGGTCTCAAAAACTCACCAACAATTTTCTTTGAATCATTTTTAGAACGTTTGCTAAGAAACTTAAGTTTGAAATTTGAACTAACCCGAACCACCCATCCCATTGTTTTAGGTGGTGAGGCAATTAAAGTTGGGTTCTTGCCACGGACTGATTCCAAAGCAGGTGATTCCTTTCACTAATGGGTTAATACTGACTTTGCTAACAGTCAGATGGACACACTAACCACGTATAAGCAAATCCCGATAAGAATTTGGTCTTGCGTTTCATTCAATTCTGAAGAGTTTCAATTGCATCGAAGTCCCAAAAACTTTAAATAGTTTTAATATAGACAGTTGATTCTCCTTATTTTGCAAGCTGTCATAGAAAGGTTCCCTTTGTATTGATGCAACAGCCATACTTAAATAAATATTTAAGACTGTATAAACTAGACATAACTCAACAGTGCTAGTGATCGAAAAAACCCACGTAGTCTCTAAAGCCTTATTGAACAGTATATTCTTCTTATTTGGCAAGTCGTCAAAAAGCTACTGTTTTTAAAGACTGATAATTAAAGCATAATTTAAATTTTAACTGTATTGGTCGAAAAACCCATTAAGCACTCCCGAGCATTGAAATAACATTTTCAAGAACTTTTAAGTAAAGCTAAAGGGAACCTATCATTTCTTCGCTTTTCAAAAGGAATATAGAGGATTCGATGTAAATTCTTTTTGAAAGAAAAGCAATGGTTGTAGTTAGATTTTTGGACGCACAAAAAACGATTTTGCGATGGCTGCTGATTGGCACTTTTATTCAGACCGGTGACGTCATTGATGGTAGAATAAGGCATTTACGAAAAGACTAAACATAAAGTCTTTTCTGAAAATATAACTTTCCCTCCACCCCAAATCACCCTAAAAAAAAATTTGCTGAGTCAGTCTCAGTTTTATGCTTTTTATGTTGTATGTCAACAGTTAACTAAAGAAAAATAAACTTATAAGGTGACGCTCGAGACATTTTAATTAATATAACCTTATTAAAGAAGAAGTAGTTTGATATAAAGCCATATTGAATTGCAGTGCAGAAAACAGTAAAGATATTTTCTAACGCCAAAGAGTCTTGGAGCTAAAAAAAATCATCAATTTTGGTAACGTCTCCGTTAAGGGGGCAATACCCAGGCGACGTTTTTAATGTCTTGTTTTATAAGAATGTGTTATTTTTTTCCAGAGCCTTTATCGTAGTAACCAATACGTTGGCCGTATAAATTGCATTGGTTGAGGTTTCAAGTCTTGTCATCAATTGGCCCTCCCAGACAGCAGCGAAGTACCAGACAAAGAAAGTCATAGATAATAAACATTTAATATTGTTTAGAAAACTGAAGGTTTTTAGGACGGCTATCACTTCACAGGACACTGCTTTTGGCAGTGTTTGTCAAGTTCATCAATTAACCAATACGTTGGCGTATACAGTGCATTGCGTGAGGTTTCAAGACTTGTCATTAATTGGTCCTACCAGAATACTAAAG
This sequence comes from Porites australiensis, assembly GCA_022179025.1. Lineage (NCBI taxonomy): Eukaryota > Metazoa > Cnidaria > Anthozoa > Scleractinia > Poritidae > Porites > Porites australiensis. The sequence goes on along the minus strand of BOPM01000873.1, from coordinate 119,786 downwards.
CGACATAACAGACAAAGAAAGTCATGAATAACAAACATTTCATATTGTATAAAAAAAACTGGTGGTTTTTAGAACGGCTATCACTTTACAAAACACTGTTTTTGGCACTGTTTTTAGGACTGTTGATTTTCCTTATTTGGCAAGTTATCATTGAAATTTTAACTATATTGGTCGAAAAACCCATTAAGTACCCCCTAGCGTTGAAATAACATTTTCAAGAACTTTTTTTAAAGCTAAAGGGAACTTATCATTTTTTCGCTTTTCAAAAGGAATATAGAGGATTCGATGTAAATTCTTTTCGAAATAAAAGTAATTAGTAAGTTGTAATTAAATTTTTGGACGCACAGAAAACGATTTTGCAATGGCTACTGGTTGGCGCTTTTATTCAGACCGGTGACGTCATTGATGGTAGAATAAGGCATTTGTGAAAAGACTAAACATGTTCTTTTCTGAAAATATAACTTTCTCTCCACCCCAAATCACCCTAAAAATAATTTGTCGAGCCCGTCTCAGTTTTATGCTTTTTATGTTGTATGTCAACAGTTAACTAAAGGAAAATAAACTTGTAAGTTGACGCTTGAGACATGTTAATTAATATAAACTTATTAAAGAAGAAGTAGTTTGATATAAAGCCATATTAAATTGCAGTGCAGAAAACTGTAAAGATATTTTCTTACGCCAAAGAGGCTTGGAGCTAAAAAAAAATCATCAATTTTGGTAAAGTCTCCTTTAAGGGGGCAATACCCAGGGGACGTTTTTTTGTCTTGTTTTTATAAGAATGTGTTATTTTTTCCAGAGCCTTAATCGTAGTAACCGATACGTTGGCGTATGAAGTGCATTGGCTGAGGTTTCAAGACTTGTCATTAATTGGCCCTGCCACATTGAAGCGACGTATTAGACAAAGAAAGTCATGAAAAACAAACATTTAATATTGCATAAAAAACTGATGGTTTTTAGAACGGCTATCACTTTACAAAACACTGTTTTTGGCAGTGTTTGTCAAGTTCATCCACTGATTTTACAAAGTTTGACCACCGTCAACAGTTTCACCAATCTGAGATGTTCTCTTTATCCTTCTTCCAGCTCCTTCCCTTGTTTTCTGCGATACCCAATGCAGTCTTTGCTCAACTGGAAGGTTGGTTTTTCTTCGCTTTATTGATAGTCGAGTGAAATTTCATGCAAAGAACCCTTTTTACTTTCTATAAGTTAGAGGGAAATCTATGAAGAGGCCAGTTCAGGGAAGATAGAGGCAAACAAGTTTTCCTCATTATAAAGATATGCATGTAAAACAACCCCCGCGGATAGTATTTTGTGACTAACTAACATAGCTCTTTTTCGGTTTGGCTTGGTTAATTACTTTAAAAATCGCTGAAAATTGCGGCCGGCATATTAGAGAAATGTATGACAATCCCTAAAGTTGTGCTGGGGAGGGAGCTTAAACAACTAGGACAAAAACGAATACTAGTTTTGCGTTGTTTTAAACTCTATCGCGTTTATAAAGTTAAGTTTTTATCGCGATACTTTATTTCGTTTCGGTCAATTTGTTAAACGCTGATGTACCCTGCAAATTTTCCTGGGGTTTAATTCTTAAGGACCAAGAGCTGATAATGGTCCCAGTTTTATGGCCTGTCATTAAAAGTTATGCAATAAATAACAGGAGTGGACTGCCAGAAAAATCTCTAATTTCATGAGGATGATAATTCCCATTTTTCTTCTCATGACCTCTAGGCTTTACTTTCAGCTAAGGTTTTTGAATTCCAGTTCACATAACGCGTTCAATTTTAAAAGCCATTCTTAAAGTCAGGAACTCCTTAAATTAAGAGATATCTTATATGCACGACCCATGCATTCTAAAAAGGTAAATTTCAAAACCATTCCTTCTTTGATTAATGTTTCTCCAGAATTCACCACCATGTATCATCACGGCCTTCGTCAAGATGTCTTTATAAAGGAAGAGTACCATTATTTAAACGTTCCTAAAGTTGGAACATTCACAGTGTATGACAGCCTTGACTGCACCTTTGAATGCCTCGGCAATCCTTCCTGTTTGTCCTTCAACCTGGTAGCTTACAAAGGAGCAGATGGAAAGTTGCGGTGTGAGTTGTTATCCTCAGAAAAGTACAGCAATCCTGAGGAATATAAAAGGAACGAGAGTTTTCATCACTTTTCCATCAAGGTAGGGTAAAATCTTTGCATAGAGTTTATTAAAGTAAGATATTTTTTGATATCCCAGTCTATGCGATTTTTAATAACCTGTCACGAACACGAATCGACGTAAAAGTGACTACTGCACGATAACAAGTCGGGGTTATTCAATCGAATGTCACTTTCTCCCTTTTTTCTTTATAGTGCAATCAACTCTTTTACGCAAAACAAATTTACCTTAATTATATGGCATTTGACATCAACCTGTTTTAAAATTATTTTAGACTCCATGTATGTCATCACCATGTCAGAACAGAGGCACCTGTGTAGCGAACTACAAATATCACTCCTTTGACTGCCGTTGCAAAGAAGGGTTCTATGGAGAATTTTGCGAAGGTAATTGATATTCAGACCGGGGCCCCGTTCAAGTTAGGACAACCAAACCTCGCGGCTTTACCTAAAATTTATCTGGGAACTTTTTAAAGGCGTAGTGACGTGTACGTCAACATTGATGTTACCATGGCAACCGAGTTTTGACAGCCACGTTTTTCAAAATCTGCTTTTTCTCTAAAAAAATAGCTTTTACTGATTGAATTATTACGTTATCTACTGCTTTTTTTTTCAGTTGCCAAGTCATGCCAAGAGGTTTATAATCAGCTCACGGAAAAGTGAGTAAACCTATGCATAGTAATTTAATTGATGAGGATAGATCAGTAAAAAGTCTGGGGGATCATTCGGAGTGCGTCAGTGCTTTGTTTATGAGCCACAAAACGCCAAAAAATCACTCGTCACAAAAATGGAATACAATTTGTGTTGCAGAGAGTGTTGATATCGCTTAATTGTTAGAATTTGTATCTTGGCTGATGGACTCTATTTCAGTACTAGTCTTTGTCCTCCATTCTGGAAACTTAAGGTTATAAGAGACGTAAAAACTGTTGAATTTTTAAAACAAATGATTGGTACTGTTCAGATAATAAAAACCATAATCTGTGAACACCACCATCCTGCACTGAAGACCCTCCAGCAAAATAAAGTTCTTGATGAAATGAAGTGGAACCACGCCGTTTCGCTTGACAAACACCTGTATAAAACGAATGGTTCGTTTGTACCGACAAAAAGTTCAGATATTTCAGTGCTCATAAGTAAACCTGGTTAATATGGAAAACGAACACTTTTCTGTGTCCCAAATCACAAACTGTCACATAATAATTATCGTAAACTCTCCCGAGAGGTCCTTAATTAATAAAGTTTTATAGGGGGAGGCTCAGCCCTGGGTTTAACTCCTTACGTTTTACGCCTGTCATTTTTGCAGAAAAGGTACTCCTTTCGTATACCATTCCATCCATCTCTAATGGTTGAGGGTTCGAGTTGCTTGTTGGAGGCATTTTATCCCCAGGGGGTACTCAACAAATTTTTACGGGGAAGCTCTGCCCCGAGGTCCAAGTCGTTACCTTTCCACATACCATGTTTGACAGAAAAGGTACTCCTTTCGTATACCATTCCATCCCTTTTGGCGGTTGAGGAGTGGGGTGGCTTGTTACAGGCATTTTAAAATAAGCTCAGACCATACAAGGGTCAATGGGAAGAAAGACTGCCTCATCAAAATCAAACTTGCACACTATTTTAATTGGAGTTTCTTTTTTTAGGTAACAAAATCGTATTAACCCACAGAAATCTGTAATTATTTGAAAAAGGTTAATTGTATGCAATTAGTGCGTGGTTGTGACAAGGAAATAGACAGTGGCAGCCATAGGTAGCCAGTGGTTACCAGTGTCCATAAAGCGGGATTGACGACATGAGATTTTAAGACTTGGGACCACAGAAAAGTACCCGTTTTCCGTATTAACCGTTGTCGGTATTAAACGGGTTAGAGAAAATATGTGAGCATCAATAAACGTGCAAAACTACTGCGTATCTGTGTAACATAATTCTGAGTAGTTGTCAAAAACAACCAATCCAAGTCTTACAGGTAACTTGCGGGTAAAATAAGGGTTCCTTTGACGTCAGATGGGAAAAACATCATGCGCACCATTTTCGCGGTTTTTAGGTCGCCCCTTTGCCCTTCCTTCTGAACATCTGTTACGCTGTTTAGCCATCTTCGATGTCCGAATTTAATTCCTACAAAACACTTTATTCAAATACACTTTATTAAAGTTAGTTGAAGAGCAGAACAGCTTGGTCATAAAGCCAAAATAAATATCAACCTGTGCTGGAGGTGAAATTATATCAGTTCAAAGTACATTAATCGTTTAGTAACTCCCAGTAACATGATGGGGAACCTGAGCAATTTAGATTTAACTGAGACTGTATTGAATTCCATTGATTCATTTATTTTTATAAGGAAAAGCGAACCTTGTTTTTTTTCCAACCAGTTACGGTACATTCCATTTTTTCTCTCCGACGGTTAGGAGCTGGAAAAACTAAAATGAGATTTCATTGTGTATAGGTTGAACGTGACTCAGTTGGTCTCTCTCCTTCTTGACTCCAAACTAGTTTCAGTTCTCTGCCACTTTGGAAATTTTGGATGCGGAGATGGAGGATGGACACCGGTCATGAAGATGGACGGCAACAAGGTGAGACATTTGAGTAAGTTTTCCCTTAGTTGGCGACGAGAGTGGAAAAAAATGTGTTATTAATAATTAAATACAGGTTTGCCTCTGTCAGCGGTAATTTTCAATTATCCTAGCCTGCGAATACAACCGTTTCTCCTTGCTCCTCGTCGCTAGGGACGTTTCATCAGGAGGAACGTCTGCACCTCAGCGACAGAAATTCCATACTAATGATGTAACATTATAAAATTTTCTGGGGGAGCATAACCCCAGTCTCCGAGTTTGAAGCGCCTTCGGCGCTCTAACTTTTCTTCTCGTTGGTACCTGCTAAGTCCCTGGATCTGAAAGATTTAAGTATTAAGAACACCTTTAAGCTTCTGGAATATCTTGGTCAGTGGCAGAGGTCATCCGCCCTTCCTGTCAGACGATGTGAAGGTTATTATCAAAACACGGAAGCCTGCATGGTCTCTGTACTTGCCAATACGCGAGAGTTAAAGATAATTATATTCAATTCGGCATTTTTCAATCGCATCAATGACCACTGGACTAATGATTACGGAGTGCAGTATTTGTTTACTTTTTATTCTATCGGTAGCCTGTGTCAGGCTGTTAGATAATAGGGACATCAGAGCCTCTGTATGGGTGTTTCCGACGAAATCCAACGCGAAGATTGACATTGATTGGGCTGAGCTTCCTAGTAGCGTTACCACGCAAAAAATGCTCAATATGCGACGATTTCGTGCTCGCCTAAAAAAACGACGATTTGATGGAAAATGCGAGACAAAATCGACGTCTGCAGGTATCCATGCAGAGACTCACCTCACCAAAGCGTTCTTATTCTGCGTTCAGTTTTTATGCAGAAATTGTAAGTTGACAAGGGAGCACAGAAGAAACCAGAAGGCTTATGAAGCCTGGGTTCCCCAGTCACAAAGAAATAAGTATAACGAAATTCGCTGAGCGATACGTTAAAAATAGGAACTAGACAGAGACTGAGTTAAGTTATGAATTCAGTAACAAGATATAGAAAAACGTCCTTAACTCTGGATTGGTGGGAATATAAGGGGGGGGGGGCATCGCGAATGCAATGTTGTACACATTAGTAATTTATCGTTTAATTAATTTGACGCCTTAAAGTACTTGTTTCATTCACAGCAAACTTTTAAATACAGTTCCTCTCTCTGGAGCAACAAAGAAGCCTTTAACCTTGACGGAGGGAAGACTGGGTTTGACTCACAGGAGACCAAACCTCCCTCCTACTGGAACACATCCTTCTCCAAGATCTGCCTCGGTATGAAGATCGGTCAGCAGCCTGTCAAGTTTATTGTCATCAACAAGCAGGCCAACTCCTTGTACTCTTTGATCGCGGATGGGCAATACCGCAGCACCTCACTAGGTCGAGACACGTGGAAGTCGCTGATTGGTTCTGATGCCTCCTTGCAGAAAAACTGTAGCAAGGAAGGGCTCAATGCTGTTGGTGACGATCCTGGTCATTCCAAAGCAAGAATCGGTATCATTAGTAATAACCAAGACGATTGCGCCTCTTGTGACTCTAGAATTGGATTTGGCACTGGTGGAAAGCATGACAACAGCAACTCATGTGGAAACGAGGCTACACGTAATTCAGATAATGGCGATAAGCATATTAAGACAATGGGATACATTTTGGTGCGGTGAAAGGAAACTGATCTGGGCTCATTTACTTTTGGCGCTAAACGAAAGCTATCTTAAGGGGCCGGTCGTTTTTAACCTGGGGGATGTTCATATTGAAACACTTGATTTTTAGGGATTTATTTTCAGATGAGAAAGCTTTTAATACCTGGGGGTCATTTAAATAAATTTCATGAAAGTAGTGAAAAGGCAGTAAGGAGAGGGAATTAAAATTAAATGTACAAGCCTAGAACACTGTGGAAACTCCGATCTTATAAACACGACTGTAGATAAGTTATGTGCAGGTGAACGTCAACACGATTTGCAGCCAAAATCAGTGATTAGTAATTTCCACAGCAATCGGGAGTCACTTCAGTAAAAAGCTGAGATCCAGGAAGGGGTCGGTTTGAAAATCTTCTTAGCCTTCTCATGCTTCTCAAACTAACCGCTGCCCCCACCTCACAGGTAATAAACGACCAGCCCTTAAATTAACTCGAGATCTTGTTCATTTTTTTTTTGTAGATAAACACATGATAAACAATAATAGGTTATTTCTAGATTGGATTAACGTAACCATTATGCATACGAAATAAAAGGTACACTGGAAAACCAAGATAAAAATCTTTAACTAAGTTTCTCCATTGCTCCTCGTAGTTTATGCGCACAATATTTCATGTTGAGATTGTATGTCACTAAGTGGGCTGGAAAATTTTTTAAACAGGGATAATCTTTCTCAAATTGTGATCTATCATGGTTCCAGAGGAGGCTGAATCGAGGTTGCACGACGCAGTGAGGTAAAAATTAGACAGGTAACTTTAAGGCTGATACGGTTGCTGCACGAATGCGTAGACAATCTGCGAAGAACACGTTTGATGTGTGAGGTGATAAGCTGTGATAAGAGAGGAAAGGCAGACTTCACATCAGTGAAACATTTCCGACATTTTTTTTTGAACAGCAATATGGGTTGTTGTTGTTGTTGTTTTATTTTTGGAGAGAGACGGATGAATGGCGCCAGCTCATGGACATCACCGAAAAAAGGGCGATTATTTGAACTGAGACAAGATCATTGACAGCCAGCATTAACTTACCAGTTTTTTTCAAAGAGCCTGGGTAAGTGTCAGCCTAGTCCCTGGGCGTTCTCTCTTGATCCGTTGTCCGCGCGAAGTCTCGGTGACGTCACAGCTTATGGTAGAGTCCAGGAATGACCGAGCCGAAAAGGCCTGGGGACTAGGCTGGGGCTCTCGCTCAGCAAGTCTGAGCCCATGAACCGGCCGAGCAGTGGTTACAGGCATGCATATCGATGAGATGACTTTTTTGGTTCAAAACAAACGGTAAGGACACAGACATGCGTCCTGGGATGTTAAAAAATAACAGGGACAGTGTTATTTCAGGTAAATTCTGAAGATGAATCTGACGATGTCTACCACGGCACAGGTTGTCGAAACGTCAGTCATTGTCAACAACGGTACTACGATCACCCGGACGATCATGCTCAACCTACTCTTGAAAAACTTTTGAAATCGATTTTGAAATGACTTCTGGGTTCAAACCGAGACTCGATTGCCAGTCGCTGTTCGGAAAACGAGCCAAAGCTCCTCCACCGGAGACATAATTAAAACTGCAGCTTTTCGTTCTTCATTATTTGGCGTGGGATTCTCCTTTTTAATGTTTTCCTGTCAGTAATAATGGTTAGTTTTGCGTGATTATCTTCCCTCGGTTCATTTTTTTGTCCTTCGTGCAGCAACCGTAGCTTGTGACGCAGCAAGCGGAATTCATCAGTGCCTTGTATTCTGTGTATTAGTACTGCAAACAAAACTCGAGGCAAGTAGTCGGCTGATTCCAAAAGGACGCTAAGGCGTCTGGGAACAAACATCTTAGGACTGAAAGAAGCATTTCCCGTTGATCGAATTTGATTCGCAAAATAATATTTTAGTTAACAAATTTCTAGAGCGATTTTGCTTTGGAAGTATATCACTTGTGAAGAAGGTTTTTGTGATTCTGGTTTCCATCCTCGTACCTTTCTGCCACCTAAAATGTTCTGGTTTTTTTACATTCTAGTGCTGCATTATTTTTTCATTCAAGTTTTCTAACAGTATTTGAAAATGTCAGGTGTCAGATGTGTTAAACGTCTTGTCTTGTATTGTCTTGAGTGTTCACAAAACACTGATATTACGATATTTTTAGAGGCTTAAGAGGGGGCGTTTAATCCGGATAAGAGGCGTTTAGACTAAGATATCAAGAGAGTTTGAAAAAAGCGGAATCTTCTGGCCATCAATAATTTTATGTGTAGGCTATTCTAGATATCCATATCGCTCTTTCAAATCTCTACATCGATGTCAGAATCCTTGTTTAGGATAATTGTGTTGTCATCGTTACGTTGAACTTGACAATGAACAAAATGTAATGAACAGACCCTTGTTAATCAAGCAAGAAACTGAATAAATTGAATGATTTTGCTCCTTTTTCTAATTCCTAGTATTTTGGAGTAATTGCTATTTAGAGAGGGCGTCTAATACAAACGTAACATTGTAAAGGGAGCGTTTGTTTGATAAGAGGCATTTATTTGCTATATAGTGGGCGTCTATTAGATTATTTACGGTAAAATGCTCTACATTTTCATGAACTTTTAATTGACAATATCCTTTCTACAGACTCCGAGTTTCGCCAAGATGTTTTCACGCGAGAAGATTATCATGTTTCTAAACTTAAAACATTCATTGTTTACGAGAGCCTTACCTGCCATCTTATTAATGTTTGAAAAATCTTTTACGCTTGTCTATTAATCTGCTAGGTGGCTGTATTTGCAGGTGAAAGGCACAAATATAATAATTGACCACAAATATAATAACAATTGACCAAATGTAATAATGCACTCAAATGTAATACAAATTGACCACAAATGTAATAAAACCGGCCAATGCTATCCAAACCGTACGTACTCGAGAAAACGCCCTAAATATAAGTCGGACAAAAATAAGCGCGGCGGTGCTCTTTCAAAAAACACAATATCCTATCGCATTTAATCGAAAGAACGCCACCTCAAATAGCCTTTAAGCGCCCCGGCGCTCTTTCGAAAAATACAATGTTTTACTGCATTTAATCGAAAGGGTGCTCCGAGTAAGAGTCGCACATGAGAAGGAGAAGACTGAATAAATAAACGCCTCGGCACTCTTTCGAATGCATTCAACCCATTGAAGCGAGAGTACTGCATTTCCCAGTATACAGCAGCGCTTATTATTTTTTGTTTATCAAACCTTTTAAGATGTTGATTATCATTGCTGATGTAAGCTTGGGCATATTGATACAAGTTTAAACCTTGTTTTGTTTTGAACTTTCTTTTCTTCTAAAGAGCATAGTATTTAAATAAGTGAAGTGTAAAACCGCTTGAATAAACAAGAACATGACAAACAAGTTAAAACCGGTCAAGGATGGTGGGTCCATTGTTTCTATTGTATTAGAAATACAAAGAAGAGAAGATAATGAGATTTCTTTGCATTTTATTCATGAGATAAAGACAAAAGGTTATGACGTCAACAGCGTCAATATATTCCCCCTCAATTTAATGAGATTCCTTCGCATTTTATTCATGAGATAAGGACAAAAGGCTATGACGTCATTGGGCGTTAACGTTGCCACTCTAATTCTCCTTCTTCTTTAATTTAAATTCAGGGAGTCGCTCTTTCGAGTATATACGGTTTGGATAGTATTTGACGGTTTCCTTAAATTTGTGGTAAATTTTTGTCACATTTGAGGGTATTATTACATTTGTGGTAATTTTTATTACATTTGAGGGCTTTATTTATATTTGTGGTCAATTATTTAATTTGTGGCTTCAACAAGGTTTCTCTTTTTTATGCTAATTCTTACCTGACATATTTGGGGTTCGGTGTTAATAAAGGTCCAAACACATTTTTATCACTGGCATAAAAAAAATAATAATAATAATAAAAACTAATAATAACAATAGGGTGTTAACAAAGGGTCAGAACTATGCAAAGTCTGCACTTCTTGGATCTGCCACATTTTAGGGAAAGGTGGTTGAAGTAGAAGAAATTTTGTTGTTTCCAGGATAAAAATAGTTTTTCAAATTAATAAACTACTACAATGGCAATTAATTTAGTTTTTTTGTGCTGTTGTAAGTAATATTTCACAGTATTTCTTACTGGAAAGTTTCATTGAAATGTGATTCGAACTATTTCTACCCAGGTGATTTAATCCAACGTATATTGTTCATTTTTAATAAACATTTAAAGATCAACAGTTGTCGACACTTTATTTTTAGGGCCTGTTTAGGGTAGGGGACCCCAAATAGGTGAGGTAATATGTAGCGGGTCAACCCGCCTATCATGTAAACGTGATCAAATTTTCTATGAAAGATTATAATTATGGACAGGCGGATTACCCAACCTAAACAGGTTACCTCACCTACCTGTAGAGGCGTTCACGCTCATAGTTGCATCATGGGTAATCAGCGTAAAACCTTGATATTCCCATACATTTTCTGTAATTCTACAGTATCAAAATTACAGAAAATGTATTGAAAAATTGAGGTTTTCTAAAAACTGATCACGGACTTCTTTGCACTCCAGATTTAAGGTATAGTTTCTTTGAACTCCTAAGTTACTCTTTTCAAAGAGAAGGCTCAAATATATGAATTCAGGAAGAATTAGCTGGCTTTGAATTCCAATACAAATCTTTGAATTTCCCGCCATCTTGCCCTGATTACCCATGATGCAGCTATGGGCGTGAACTCCTCTATATAAATTGTTAAGCGCTATCAGGCGACTTGGCTAACTATGATAATAATGAAAACGATAATATTACGTGTTTCCTCTTTTTTATGCTAATCCATAGGTAATACTCTGGAATTTGTTGTTTAAACTGCCCATCTTTCCCTCAACTCATACAATAAATTTAAACGATGTTATTTTCGGCTGAAGTTGTGCAGGGTTTGAATTACTCATGCAAGAGGCTTTTAGTGATGAAAAATTAAAATTCTAGACATGCTGATCTGACTATTATTTCATAAATTGCATTAATATTTCGCGAGGGCGAAGCGAATATTTGTCTTTAGAAAGAGTTAACCCGGTTTGCGCCTTAGTCTCGCATAAAATTCATGAAACGCGCTTTCCTTTTTACCTGTCTAACCGTTTCTCGTGATTTAATACACGGTACTTGCTGTCAGAAAATTTTTCAAAATGCAGCGCTTCAGCCACAATTTCTTAGGTGAAGCTGTTGTGCTTCTCAAGGATTTAAAAATATCTTAAGAGACTCCTTTTTCAACCAATTTTTGCCGGCAAGAGAACGACGGAGTATTCATTTAACCAAAGCATAATTCTTTGGTGTTAGAAACTAAGGGCACGAAGACGGAAGTGAAAAAATCGTAAAATACTAATTATGTCTTATATTCGTAAACACTATAAACTTTCTGCATGTGCGCATACAATTTTCCTTCTTCTCTGCCTTTCTCTTCAAGTCTGGAAATTTTTATCAAAGGGTAAGATTTGAACGCATGCCACCAAGACCAATAAACAAACAAAGTTTCAGCATGGAATAATCAAGAGGTTCATTTAGTGTTGGAAACATAAAGGAGGACATATTTCTTGCAAAATATAAGAAGCATTGTTTAAGTTAAGTTAGGACTTCTTTTCAAAGGGATTTCAATTTATTCTGACGTTTCCCGCATGTGACAATCCGTTTTTCAAAGCATTTCACTTAGTATTTTTTGCTGCTGAATATTAAACTCTATCCTGATATCCATGGATAGTTGATCTAAGCAACTTGTGAATAGACAGATACTCTTAGTTTCAAACTATCAATAACTTCCACCTGTTCATTTTTTTGTTTCCAAGGACACCTCTGCCATTTATGAATTTTAGTCATTTACAACGTAATTCTATCTGTATTTATGGTAACGTTTGTTTGAGTGATATTTCCCAACTTTTAAAGCTGGACATTTCAAATTGCCAAGCTATTCCAACAAACGCTACAATTGTAGAAACATTTCGTTATGGATACAAGTCGCGTTCACCATTACAGCAGGTCGAAGCAAGATATAGCTGTAATTCCCTTCAGCCTTGAAATTATATTGTTAAAAACTATTCAGATAGGAGATAGATTTTGTAAATCGTCGATGATGTCCTAAATCTTAAATTTTCAGCAGTTTCCTCCAAACTAGCAACGTCAGCTTCATGATTTTTCCCTATCTTTGGGTTTGACAGAACGCTGGTCACTTACAACGCACGGACCCGTCAATCAAGCTCAAATTATTCATTTAGCAAGCTATTTGCAATTACTATATTTAGGATCTCTGCAAATTCTATACACACACAAACATCCTGTTGATAAAAACCACTCTGGAAGATTGCAGAGGTGGATAAAATGATTTGTTTACTCATTTTCTGCTTCATTTTTGGAGCAGTTTTGGCGGCCGAAGAAGAATCTAGATCTTCCTACATAGTAGCCCAAGAGAACAAGGGTTTACATGGCTATGCTGTAAAGAGAATCGATTCTACGGATGAAATGTCATGCAGTCAAGCATGTTTAAGGCATTCTTGGTGTACTTCTTCTAACTTCAAAGAGTCCTCAGGCAATTGTGAACTGAACAAGCACGAGTTTTCAATAACTACAGATGGTGACACCAAGCTCACTGATAATACCGGCACAACGTTTTCAATGTTTCTTAAGGTAAGTCGAAGAGAGGTTTGGCAACAACGTATGCGATGTAAGAACTGCGTTGAAATCAATTTTTAACTAATACACATCTGTTCTGTTGGAAAAACAGTAAAGTTGATTTTTATTAGGATGCATTTATCAAAAATGGCATCCAAAGTGGGGATGTATGTCTTGTATTGCAGCCAGTCATATTCTGAGTCCTTTTGCTACCAATCAATCTGCGACAATTTTTTAATGTTATTGACGGCCATGTATTCTTGCCTTCAATTGGTTTACTTGTCTTTTAATTACAGTTAAGAAAAATGCGCAGTGCAATTCAAAAATTCAAGGCGAGTCTGTCAAGCTTGTAATTTATGGAAATTGTATTTTGGTTTCTAAGTTGAAAGTATATATTGTACAGATATGATTTGCACTGCGCCTTAAAAAGTATCTTGAGAGATCCGTACGTCCAAAAAAACATTTGCTGGTATAAAAAGCTGCAGGAAGTCGATGGAAAACAACGTATGCTTACCCAAGTAAAATGTGATTTTCTGCAGGGTTGTCTGATGGCTGGATGCCTCAACGGAGGTTCTTGTTTGTTCGACAAAGAAAAAGAAGCTTTCGCTTGCTCATGCAATCTGCAATGGAGTGGAGAAAAATGTGAACTAGGTAAATTCTTAGTTTTTTTGTCCCTTATAATAAATATACGATAGTGAAAGAGGTGTACTGTTTGAAGCAATTGACTGTATCTGGCAAATATTTCAGTGGTACAAAGAAAGTTAAACTGTTGGCAGATTGCCAGTATAATGAACCTTCTAACTCTGTGAAAAGTATGTAACATTTGGCGTTTAGTTTTATTAATTTCCTAGCCTAGTCAAATGTGGATCGGCCTGGGATTAGGGTCTTCTAAAAGGGAAAAATAGCGAATAATGGTGTGAACAGCCTGCTATATGCTGGTCCCATGTATGGTGGTTGCCATTTTCAATTTTCGGTTTGCCATCTTGTGTTCCATCTTGTAGTCCAGCCAACATCTTTTGCGAGTTTCTTCATCTGATATACTACCCGGGGTGGAATAATTATAATCTGTATTTCTAGACATTGACGAATGCGTTAAAAATACCCACAAGTGCGGTGCCAATGCTTACTGCAATAATACCAAGGGAGGATACAACTGCACATGTCATCCGGGATATTACGGAGATGGAAAAAATTGTGAACCAGGTGAGATGGCATGCATGAAAAACTATGTAAGCAGACAATACCGTTAAATCAGTACAAAAAGTATACAATTTATTTGGACATTATTCTGTGATGGTTAAACGGCGCTATCTTAGACGCCTGAAGGTGAAACGGTACCACTGTCTCCCTTCGCCTCCTTTCAAGAAGACCAGGCGGCTCTTTAAATATGTCTTATGATACAAACACTTCTGTTAGTTTTTAAGTAGCTGGTGAGGTTGCCCTTTGAAGCTTTATTATGAAGTCGATATGAAAACAAAATCTTTGTCCAGTAAAACTGACTTGACAGGTTAAAGCATGGGTTGATATATTCACTAAGATTCTGGAAAAAAAAGTTAACTTTGAACAGGATCAGCTCTGGGAAAAAGAGGAAAAAAGCGCAAGTAGATCGGGGTGGAAGAAAAGAGGCAGGAAAGGGAGGAGGCGCGAGATGTGAAGAATTGTGAACCAGGTAAGTTGGCAGATACTTGAGAAGTTTCGAAAGAGTGACGAGAGTGATGACGCGGAGAGTGGTGACGAGAGTGATGCACCTTCAAAAATGTTGTTTTGTTCATAAAAGAATTTCTCTTTTCGATGTTCTCGAGGCCTGGTTGCACGCTTAAGTCCTATTTTCCTTCTTAGTAAACGGGACTCCGTTTTGAATAGTAAAGGAAAAAACTGAAACTGGCGTTGTGGTCGGATCAATTTGACCAGCATAAGATTACTCAGGCGCAAAGCTTTTTCAAATTAAGGAGTAAACATTTTACAAATTCAAAAAAGAAAATATTTTTACTTTGAGTAGTTATTTAAAACATCTTTGCCCATGTTTCTTCTTACTGGTGAATGTAATCCCTACAAAACAAAACAGGTAAGACTTTTTACCGCGGGGACTATAACTCGCACGTTAGCAACTCTATTCATACCTCACTTACTCTTATTTTGTTGCACAGTTTCATCATGCAAAGACCTTTTCAACAAGACGATGTGAGTAAAAACAACTACCGTAAAATTCCGAAAATAGCCCCTCCAAATATAAGCGCCCCAAACCGGTAACCCAAAAAACCCTCCGTTAAATCGCCCCTTTGAATATAAGCCCCCCGGGGGCTTCGGGGTGTTGGTGTGGGGGGGGGGGGGATAAAACAAAAGAAAACACCTTAAGGTTCAGGAATGAATAATGCATTCCTTTTGCTTAATTATTCCCCGAAGCCTGGTTGACAAGTAGGAGTTTCAATATCCTATTGGCAGTTGTCAAAATGGGGCATCCCCAGGTGACCTGTCTCACACGACTATATCGCGCACTCAGAGCACTGCTCATCAAGTCACTAATGTTTTGAAGTTATCCGGCTGACCAGTGTGTTATTTGTTTATTTTCATTTATTTTTGTGTCAAAAGTAATTATTACAATGCTTTAAAGTTATTTTTACGAGTGAATTGAATGGCTCGCTAACGGAAGATCCCACTTGGGGAGGGGGGGAGGTACTTCCTTATATGGGCGGGGATATGCCGCTGGACAGGGTATGTTTTTTTTCGCCTGCACGATTGATTTGATATGCTATCCCTATCCGCCTTCAGCATGCTTGTCCAGATTTTAATAAATTAAAAATCTTCTTAGCAAGGATGATAGCATTTTTTTAATGATAATAGTGATGACACAAGGGACCTTCCTTTGGTTAGTCTCATACACAGCCGTTCTCTTTGGCGAAGAGCCACAAGGAGGCTGGTCTCCAGGTAGCCCAGTAACTAGGCTTTTATAGATTTTGCTAGCATGATTTTTAGGATAAATTGAGAAAACTAGCATAATTTTTCCCATTTTTTAAAACGTAGCACTGCTAGCATAATTTGCATATTTTGATAATTATCGGAACATTTTTGGATTTTGACAGGCACGTTGATTTTCAAATCCCAATTAGACTCTAACGTTGTTCGATGTTTTAGCGGTATTAGCAGTTTACTGAGCCCGGAAATGGGGACCTGGGACTAGGGTGTACGGGAAACGGAAGTCCCATGGCAAACCATGTCGTTCCCAATTTCTCTCGTAGGCAAGGCTACAAAATGGCGTCAGCTATACCGGCCGATTCGAGCGAAAGCTTACAGCTCTCTCAGAGAAATGACAGGCCAGAACCAGCCACAATTGCCGGAGACCGTTATATATTATAGCTAACAAGAATAAACGACTTCTGATGAAAGAAAATTTATTTTTGGACTTATTTACCATGGATTTTGAAGAGCACAATTTTAAAAAAAGTAGCATACCGTAAAATTCGGAAAATAAGCCCCTCCATGTCTGTATAAGCGCCTCCAAATATAAGCCCCCCAAACCGGTGACGCAAAAAACCCTCCGTTAAATCGCCCCTCCAAATATAAGCCCCCCGGGGGCTTGTACTTGGAAAATTGCCCTCAAATACAAAGAAAAACAAAGCAAAAACGGTAAATTTACTTCGAACTATAAGACTAGTCCAATCGATTTGTAAATGCAAATTTGCCTCCGTAGATAAGCCCCTCCAAAAATAAGCCCCTCAAAAAGGGCCTTTGAAAAATATAATCCCCGGGGCTTATTTTCGGCAGTGTCAAAAGAGCAGTGCTACTGGCATAATATACTTCTTTTACTAGCACAATCTATAAAAGCCTACCAGTAACTGGCGATCAGGGGTTGAACTGTAGATTATCGTCCAGCAGTAGCGAGCTAAGCAACGAGAACGCTGACGTCCGGGACTTCATGAATAACAACCGGAAGTTTGATTTCTCTCTTGATGGAACGCTTCTGTCTCACACAACAAATCTGTATGCCTTTGTTTCAACTCCTGCTGTACGATTCTGTCAAGTCACAGCTTCCGGTTGCCATTTTAGAGTCCGGGACGTCAACGCTCTCGTCGTTTAAGGCCCCTATTTTGTTCCTTGCAGATCAAAGGAGAGCAAAAGCTACCCACTGATTTTGGGAGGTGACGTTTTCGACATTTTTTGCAACATGACCGTGGCCCCTATTAACAATGAAACATGCGGAGATGGTGGATGGACGTTGGTCTTGAACATTGATGGAAATGAGGTATACGAACTTCAAACATTGCCCATTTTATCTTTTAAATCATGAAACTAACTGTTTAATTCATATTTTATATTTATGCATTTGTGTCGGAAGTGGCTGTAGAGGGAATTTCGCAAATTTGCGTTCTTTCTAACCCCCATTCCTGCCTAGACGGTGTCTTTCCGACCCTACCAAGAATTCTCTGTATAACACAAGTGACAGTTATTATTGAAATCAGTGCGCACCCAAAGCTGGTTTCGGTACCGTTTAGCAGTTTACATTTCGTTATTGGTCACCTCGAAAAACGTTTCCCGGAGAGCATCATGTAAAGCTCTGAGAAGGGTCAAAGTAAATGCGATTCGCAGAAGGTCTGCATCGTCCAATATTTTATTGTATTTGTTATTTTTTTTATTGTTATTGTATTCTCGTTTCATCTGGGTAAACGGATCAATCACCCTAATCCGGGCTGAGACAGACAGGTACGATATTGTTCGCTTTTCTAAGGTGACCACTAAGTCTTTGGCCCCGGGAACAGGCTTCTAAGAGCACAACGGACTAGGTGGGAGCAAAATTTCAGATGAACTTTGACCCGGGCCAAGACTTTTCTTTGTTCTGATGTGAAAACAGGGTCTATCACTGGTCTGCCGTCTGGGAACTTGAATAAGGCGAGCTAGTGTAAGATAGAGCTGACGTGTTTATCCTCCAGTGGGCTGAGTTTTTCCGAGTTATTTGATTATATTTCGCTTGTGTTAAACGTGAGAAGATTATGCGTGATTGTGAACAGTCTTACCAGTGCCGCGAAAGTGTGTGATTGTGTGATTTCCGCATGGTGTTGACAGGCATGTGATTACGTGGTTGAACTGCGGTTTCGCCAAAATAATATTATTCTGTGCCAGCCATAAAAACGTTTCGTCGGTGTTTAGCTTAGCTGATTGCTCCTTAGAAAAACCAATTCTAGACTCAGGAAAATTGGATCTAGGTCTAGTTTCAGCAGACTCTTGGCTTTGAACCAAAAGGCCGGTTTTGCAGATAAGAAGGTGATAATTTGTTTACTATGTTTCAATCAGTTTGTTGTCTATTCCATGCCGCTGAAAGCCCGTCATTTATCAGGGGCACCCAAAGATGGTTTCCTTCCTAAATACATTGAAAACACTTTTCAGGCTATCCAGAGTACTTTAAGATATCCAGAAGATATCTAGAAATGCATTCTAAGCGGCGCTACAAAACTTGTATCTGTTCGGTCATCCTAGAGGACCGGTCATTATTTATGTGGGGGGATTTTTTTTGTTTTAGCATGAAAGAAAAAACGTGACCCACCCCCATATAACTTTATATAAGAGGTGACCCACCCCCAACCCCCTTCAATCTATAACTCTATAAGGAGTTCCTGTTCACTGAACGAAATCAGCATATCTTGTGGACTAGTGTGAAAATCTCTGTTTCCCTGAAGGTTACAACATCAGTTCTACAAGCCAACATTCCCTTTGCGAGGAAGAACTCAACGTAGACAATCTTGCTAGGTTGAAGAGAAGTGCCGTCGAACATTTGCACATTATGAGGAATCAAGGACTGTTTGCAATGGATGCGTTTGAACTTGTTGATAATACAATTAAAAGAGTATTGGACAGTTGAAAATCCTTGCTTTTTAGATGGTCACAAAAAGGAGCTCAATAGCTCCATATTACAGTCAAACTACCTGAAGCGTGAACACCTAGACATCATTATTGATTTCATTAATCGATTATTGAAAAAATAAGTTTTGCAAAACCAGTTAAAAAAATTGGCTTTTTTATTGAAGTCATTAAACAAAAAATAGTAATTCAATTAAAAAACTAATTTTCAAACTGTTTTTTATTTGAAAATTGGAAAAATTTGATTTCACTAAATTGAATAATGAATATTGAAACCAATAATGATTTCTAGCTGTTCACGCTCCAGGTAGTAAAAGTTCCCAGACAGTTATATTAAGAAAAGGAAGCATGCAAGCCTTCTCAATAGGGCTTATGTTTATTTATTGATATTTAGTGCCCACATTTTTGATTCTCCATACTTAGGTTGGATTGCCACATGTGACATCCAGTTGTGTTATATTTTATGTCCAGCATTGCATTAGAATTTATTTGGATCTTCCACATGAATTGTAGTGAGTGTGATTCTTTACAAAACACACAATGACCCACGCCCAATCATCGTGAAATTCTCTTTTGGCCCACCCCTTTTCTCTAAAAAAAAATAGGCCTGGCCCACCCCATGATTTCCCCCCCCCCCCTACCCCCCCAAATAAATAATGACCGGTCCCTAAGGGGAACTTGTGTCTTTTCGAAATTACAAGGGCTTGAGTATTACTTTGCCGAAAATTTTAGATGAAATTTGACGTATTACGAAAGTGGTGAGACATTTTCTGATTCCTAACGCCATCACATTTTTAAATCCGAAAATTTTAGGTTCGCTTTTTTTCTACAAAAAATAGCCTAACTTGGGGAGTTAAATGTGAAAATTAAACTTCAGAAAATCGTAGGGAATTTATAAGATAACTCGAAAATTCTACATGAATGAAACGATCATCTAGAAATTTTTAGTCGTCCTCAAGTAATAGAAAATTCTATTGGACCGCGAAAAAAAGCATTGTTTTGCTAACTATTTTTTTATAAGTTGTTATGTAAGCCCTTACCAGGCACTTTTTGGCTGCATTTAACTTAAGTTAACTTAAAAATTTAAAGAATGAAATGACACCGGTTTGAAACTTTACTGAGTCTGATTATACTGAATAAATGTTCTAAAATTTACGTCATTTATACTAGAGACGAGTTATCCGTCTAGACGGATAATTCGTCTAAGTATAAATCCGAAGACGAATTTTGCTCCATAATTCGTCTAGATATTTTACGCTGGTTACACGAAGGGTGTTTCAGTGTTGAGGAGCCAAGTTGCGAAAATATACAAACTAGTCCCTCTCGTGTGGAAACCTCGTCAAAAAACCGTCTACGTTCCGTCTAGATATAAATTTAGAGACGGATAATCCGTCTAAGACGAATTATCCGTCTGTTAGCACGTCTTGAACGTGCTAACAGACGAATCAGCCCCAGACGACTTTTGCTCCTTAATTCGTCTTAGCTCCGAATTTATATTAGAGACGAATTATGCGTCTAGACGGATAATTCGGCCATTTTGAAATATGGACTCGTTGAAATCGGCTTCTAGGGACCACTAACTTACTGTCCGGCGTAGTTAAAGGCTTTTAATCGGCCTTTGAATGATTTTGTATTATTTTAAATTATTGCCAAATAGTAGACTGAGTTGATTTTTTTGCTAACTCCAGGTATACCTACTTTTCCCATTTTAATCTTAAAACTATGTGTAACTAGTACGGTTCTGGTTCCACCAGGGTGATTGCCAAACTCCTTCTTGCCCCTTAGTATGTTGCGCAGATACGCTTAGCTTACAGTGGATAGTTTACGTACAATGTACCGAATTTGTTTTCCGTTCAGTTTATAAGACTAGGAATGGGAAACATCCTCTTCGAGCTGGTTCTAAACTTTCTTGTTCTAGAGCTAGACAGATCTTTATTCAGACTTTTCAGGCCATTGGATTGGATACTAAGCTCTACTCCGTAAAAACTAACCTCTTAAATTAAGACGTTTTTTCCTCTGAGAGGCAGGTGCTGATGTAAGATAGGTTCTTTGTCTCAATTTAAGACGGGCCGTCTTAGTTAAGATAAAACCATGATATATCTTAAAATAAGGGAAATGTAACTTATTAAAATAGGCACTTTTCCTCTTGATCTAAGATGAATTCGTCATAAATTAAGTATTCTTGACCTTAAGGTCAGTAGCGAAACGTCTGCAGCACAAGGTCAGAGATGTTTATGTTGGTTTCCGGCGGCCATGTTCTCCGAATATCTCTCATATGAAAAATTGCTCCGACCTGAATCTTGGCGAGGGTCTTTGCATATTTCCTCCCTTCATTTCCCAAATTCTGAAATTTATCTATGACCAGTTTTGATTTTAGAATTTTTTATGGTGTGCTAGAAGTGTAAAGTGTTCAATTGGTGCAACACTAAATATTTAAGGCAACAAAGGTTACGATTTAATCAAAATGAAGCATAGGAAAAATTACTACGTCGCTGTCGTTTTTTTTTAATTGAAACCTATGACCTTTTTTTTTTTTTTTAAAAACAAAGTTACTTTTTTATATGTCTTCCTCTTTTTCTATTACAGGAAACGTTTCTCTACGATAAGGTCCTTTGGAGCAAAAAGGAAACCTTTAAGCTTATTGGAGGGAAGACTGGGTTTGACGACCATGAAACGAAGCTTCCCAACCTACTGGAACACATCCTTCACCAAGATCTGCCTCGGTATGAAGATCAACCATTAGATCAAGTTTATTGTAATTAACAAGCAGGCGAACTCCTTGTACTCTCTGATCGCTGATGGGCAATACCGCAACACCTAACTAGGTCGTGACACGTGAAGTCGCTGATTGGTTCTGAGGCCTCCTTGCAAAAAAACTGTAACGAGGAAGGGTTCAATGCTGTTAGTGATAATCCTGATCATTCCAAAGTAAGAATCGGTATCATTAGTAACGACCATGACAATTGCGCCTCTTGCGACTCCAGAATTGGATTTGGCACTGGTGGATGGCCTGATGAAATCAACTCATGTGGAAACGAGGCTGAGTGGTCTCCAGATAATGGCGATAAGCATATTAAGGCAATGGGATTTATTTTGATGCAGTAAAAAGAAACTGATATGGGTTAATTTACTTTTGACGCCAAAAGAAAGATACCTAAAGTAATCTAAACTCTACATCATGTTCGTTTTTTGTGCATAAACAATACACTATTTATAGATTAAATTAAAGTTAACCATTTCCATTAGAAATTACATTCTTGGCTTCGCCTCGAGTTATTAAACCTGATAATCCACCCTGCTCGTTTTTTAAACAGTAAGGAAAACCGTCAAGTTAACCCAGGCGATTTAATTCAACATATATTATTGTTCATTTTTAATATACATTTAAAAATCAACAGTAGTCGATAAATAATTTTCAATATAAATTATCTAGCGCTATCAGTCTAACAATAACTGAGAGTTTTAGCAACGACGAATGGAACGGCAACGAGAAGGTCTGAAAAAACAGTTGGTTTATTGAGCAAAACAACAAGTTTGCACGTGCATCACGCTTTTGTGTACATTACTTACTGCACGACTACGACGTGAAAATGTCTACGTTTTATGGAGGACGTAAATAAGCGACGACGAAATTTTCTTTCTCTATATAAACTTGACTGCGGTCGGTCCCCAAGAAATCAACTCTAGGGAAATTTGCGGCCTACATTAGACATTTTCAGCGAATTGGAATAAACGCGACAAAGTTTGAAAAAAATTCCTATTTATTTTAAAGGTGACGTTTTCGCTGCCGCGGCCGTCGTCGATGCCATTGAGTCCCTAATAAGGGGTGGACCATTTGATTTTTTATGGGTGGGTTGCAGGATTTTTAGACTGCTAGATATTTTTTTTTTATTGCTCCAGCCCTGCAGGATTTTTTTTTTAATCTCCCTGTCCTTGCATGATATTTTTTTTAATAGAAATTTTTGAAGTTTAATAACTTGACCATCACCAGCCACTCAAAATTCACCCTTTAGGCTATTAAAAACCACCTTTACACGCAATGTATTTTTAAATTTACATCTTTCTTTCAAAGTAATAAAGAGTTTCATCTTTATTCAGTGTACAAAGAAATGCATCTCCACTAACCTGCGGCTAGTTGATTTCCCTGTCAGGCTAGTGGATGTTATATGCATCGATCACTCTCTGTACTTGCCCAACAGATCACTTGCCCACTGAACAAGTGAACGCTTTTTTCTTTCTAATTACGTAATGCTACTGAGAAAAGCTTTCACACTTGCGTGTAATGGTTCCAACTTGTCCAAAGGGCGAGCTGGAAATTCCATCTTATTTGAATCCTGTTTTTTGCTTTCAAAGCAAGAAAGAGAGACCTCAAAGAAGGAGAAATTGCACAGTAATCTGGCTTCTCAATATACGCATTTAGTATTTGGAGTTATCCAGAGTTTAAAAAAAAGGAGGGTTCAAGAATTGGGGACCTCACTGTAGATTTTACCAGTTTAGACGAATTTCGAGTGGACGTAGAAGCAGCTGGAGGGGATATAACCTTACATTTAAATTTGGCTAGATATGCAGATGTACAGGATGTTGAAGACAACCTTGTTCATTTATAAAGAAAATTTTAAACAGTGATTATTCTTAAGGCTCAATTGTTCTTGATGGATAAATATAGACAATTTCTGCCAGCTTGTGGTTTATTAAAGACATTGTTAAATAAACATTTGTCACTACAGTTGTCAATAGGTGAGAAAATCAGAATGGTAGTTGACCCCTTTGAATCA